>CM062290.1:77556838-77712929 GCA_031216915.1 Pictodentalium vernedei | reverse complement strand
AACAACAGAAAACAAACGGCTGTGCCCTTTGGATATGTCAAGAGCAAGTTTGTTATTCCAAATTGTTAACTGGTAGAGTGCTGCAAGCCCATATTTGGGCTTTAGTCTGAGGTGAAGCTATTGCATCTTGAAGGCTTCATACTCAGTGAATGTGCTTCATATTATCTTTGAAGTGATATTATTTAGTCTATAAGGACTTGTCTTGTTATAATTTATGGGAGAATGCCTATAGGCACTCTCCCATAAACTGTAACAAGGCAAAGATATGTAAACAAATTTTGATGACCAAAATAATTTAGCACTCCACCAGTTAATATTTACGCGACTCAACGCAGGCCAGTTAAAATTTACGCGACTCAACGTAGACGATATCAAAATTTATTACTTTAATATCATTTTTTTAAATTTTTCAAAAAATTTCAACAAAACCATATCATGTGACGCCTCGTTGGAACGAGCTCGTTCCAACGAGGGGTCACATGATATGGTTTTGTTGAAATTTTTTGAAAAATCATATTTTTTCCAACTGCTGAATTTGCATATTACGCTGGTGGATGCGGCCGATTCGTTGGGTAAGGGGTTAACTCAATTCATGTTCATTATCAACATTCATTACCAACAACCAACCCGATAGGCGAAACAAACCAGATTAACCCATAGGTACAGTATATTAATTAAAAGATTATTTTATAAACACATGCGTTTGGGGACCTGAAGATCCCAGGGCTATTCCTCGCAGATGGTGTGGTACTTGTTTCAGAAAGCGAAGTTGGGCAAGAGAAAAATGCTGGCAATTGTTGGGTGATATGGGAACAAATGAGACTCGAATTAAATGAAAACAAAAGCAAAGTTCTACGCGTTGGTGATAGAGTGGAACCTATTGGAAGGTGGAGAGTGCACTGCAAAAAATATAGGTTCTCTTTAGAACCAAAACTGGTTCTAATCTTGTCCCTGAGATGGAACCAGTTCTGTTTAAACAGTATTTGTTTCAAATCAAATAAATTTATAAAGATTAACATAAAATATTAACAGAATTAAAAATAAATTGAGGGGGTTTCTGCCGTAAGTTTAGAGCTAATACGAGGTTGTCTCAAATCATAATTAAGCAAAGGAGATATGAAGAGTTTGCATATCGAACCAGCTTGGGTTCTATACAGAACCAAAACTGGTTCGATATGCCAACTGTTCATATCTCCTTTGTTTCAAAATGTTTGGCGACTGCGTTGAATAAGCTCCAAGTTTACTGCTGAATCTACTTCAGTTAATGTAATATTCTCTTAAAATTGAATGCTAATCTTGGTAAATTTTTTTGATTTGAAATAAATACTGTTTAAACAGAACTGGTTCCATCTCAGGGACAAGATTAGAACCAGTTTTGGTCCTAAAGAGAACCTATATTTTTTTGCAGTGTGGGATAGTTCTGTATTCCGGAAGGTAGCAGAAAACTTCTTAGTGTGGGAGAGACATGTGACTACGAGTATTTAGGGGGTAAAAATAAACTGGACGAGAAGAGGCGTCTACCGAAACCACACGAGTAAACTAACTGTGAAGAGGAAGCGAATCCTTAATCAAATGAAACTTATAGGGAAAAACGGCTTTTGCGGGGAAAACAATTTGGGAAATGGTAGGTGTACCAAGTATTATATATGGTACGGAAGTGATACCTTCAAAACAAATGGCTTTGAAGAGCTTGGGAACCTTATAGAACGATGAAGACCGATGAATAACGGGATCGAGTAATGCTGCAGAACTAGAAGCAAAAAGGGGTCAGCTTGGGTGGATAGACTTAATGGAACTCGGATTTCTCAACTTTTTGGCAAATCTCCCGACAGAGGATGGTGCAAATTAAAGTTCCAGAATATTTGGAATTCAAACATAGAGACAGGGTGGATAGACCAGGTGAAGAAGTGAATTGGGAACTATTTGACTTAAGTCTCCGACTTAGGAGTGTGAACAACCCAGGGTCAGAAAATCACTAGAGAAAGAGTCATGGCGGATAGCAGAAGTACTGAAATGATTAACCGGATAACCGGTTTGAAACCGGTTACCTACCTAACCAATGAAGAAAAACGCCAACCGGTTATCCGAAATATCGATAGTGATCGTCATTCCACGGTTAAAACGCAGTAAATCTGCCGCCTCTCCTTTGGGATAGACTACACCTCGAAGCAGCACTGTGTATATTGAGAAATAATCAACTTTGAGACTTCGTTAATGATCGGCAATTTCCGTGAGTTCTGAGTAATCGCAGAAACTATTCCGTAGTATGTATACAACCGAACATTGTCGAGTACTCGACAACGTTCGTTTGTATGCACACTAAGTAATAGTTTCTGAGAATACTGCTTTTCAGTTCCTGCAGTTTTGATCCCAGATTCGGTGAAATAATGGCTACCGTTAACCTTATATTATCCGATTATGGGTCTCGGTTAGTCGGTTGAGAAAATGAGCCAACCGTTTCAGCCCTAGATTGCAGCATGAATAGGGGAGAGGGGGGAGGGGCAAAGCAGAGAGATCTGTGGGTTGCCTGCTATTATATTTATTTATTTATTTATTTATTTATTTATTTATTTATTTATTTATTTATTGGTGTTTAAGGTCACATATTTCTGCACAATGGCTAGATGACCATGGCAGTTCTACGGGTGGAGGAAACCGGTGTACCCGGAGAGAACCACCGAGCAACGGCGAGCAACTGTCAGCTCCCCAACATACCCCAACATACCAACTCCACACAAGCAGGGTTAACATTAATTGAAGACAGGTGCACCGTCGACGTGCAGTACGTCTTAGTACACAACGCCACCGTGCCCCCACGTGGGCAATGGGGGTGAAGTGTCTTGTCCAAGGACACAACGCAGTTGCCGCAGGTGGTATTCGAACCGAGGACCTCTCGGATTGCAGCCTGCACCTCTACCAACTGAGCCACCGCGCCCCAGCCTGCTGTTCAAGATGAGGTCGCGACCGCTGGAGCTTAGGGGAGTCCATGTATTTGAGTAGTCCAATTTCTCCGGCTAGAAATATTCTTTTTGAAATGTTCAATTTGAAATAAACTGCAAATTCTGCAAGTACAAAAAAAAGAACTCACTTTAAAATAACCCCCTTTATTCATAAAAGGTGTAAGTGCGACGAGTGTCAAAAAAAAACAAAAAAAAAAACGCACATGGACATCATAAAATAATGTACTATATATAAATATATATATAGTATACTTATGAGCGTATATATATGGATAAATACATATGTACATGTATCGCTACGGCGCAGAGTGCAAAGTACCTTTAACCCTTTTCCTAACATGAAAAGCAAACGACACTTTTATTGAATAACTATTTTTTTTTATTTTCTATCTCAAAACATAGATTATGACCCATCATTGGAACGAGCTCGTTCCAAAGAGGGATCATAACCTATGTTTTTGAGACAAAAAATGAAACAAATAATGAAATGGAGAGTTTTGTGAATAGCACTGGCCGGTTTTGGCCGTTACGTTGTGTAAAGGGTTAACCATATTAGCCCTAAGGCGCTGGTAAAAGTGCTTCAGCAAAAAAATGGCGGGCCCCCTTGCCCCTGCCGGCCCCTAGGCGCCAGCGTTATGAATAATAAGGCCCTGCAGTAAATACGCTTCCGTACATTTGTTCTTGAATTTAGTTCTAAAATAACAACGTTTTCCTCAAGCCTAAACTAGACAGGCAACCTAATTCTTTCAATTTAAATGTTTTTGAAGCAGTTATCTTACGAGCTGGCAGCTGCTCGTCGATGCTCAGTGGTTCTCTCCAGGTACTCCGGCTTCCTCCACCTTAAACCCCAATAAATAAATAAATAAATATAGGACACTTGTGGTTGTTAAACATTTATGCATCATCGTGAGGTTTGTTTACGCATGGACAAATAATGTCGCATTCCAAATTTGATAATATGTAAATGTTCATACTGCGTAATCGTATATACATATTTCTTAATCTTGAGTGGACATAATAATAGTGTAACCGCGTTCATCAGATGTGCTCTGTTCTTTCGCTTTCAAAATTTTCTTTCTGCGAATCGATGTTTTTCTTGGTAGGCCAGTAATCAGTACTGCGAAATTAATATATGTCATTTAAACAACAGACAGTCCTTGTTCTGAACTATTGCATTACTACGTGCATCGTCGTATGTTCTACTGATTTCAGCAGACATCAGAGCAAAGGTAAATTTATTTTGATAATTTAAATTTTAGTATTGGTATTTCATACAGGTTTGTTTGTTTTGTTTCTTTTATTGAAATTTAACGACGCTTTTGACAGCCAGAGTCACCTCGTATTAGACAGTTTTACGAGTGGAGGAAGCCGGAGTACCCGGAGATAACCAAAGAGAAACGGCAAGAAACTACCAGACTCCCCAACACACTAACTCCTCACAGGCAGGGCTAGCGTTCGTTGAAGACTAGTGCACTATCGACGTTTAGTACGTCACAGTACACAGCGGTACCCTGCCACCTCCCCCCCCCCCCCCACACACACACCCTGCGTAGACAATCTAGATTAAATTTGGTACAGGTATATTTGGCTCAACCCTTTACCCAACGCATAAGGTATTAAAAATTATAAGTACTGAGGATTCTTTTTTGTATCATATTTTTCTTAAAATTCCACCTAAACCATATCCTGTGACCCCTTATTGGAACGAGCTCGACGAGCTCGTTCCAATGAGGCATCACATTATATGGTTTTGTTAAAAAAAAATTTCCAATATATATTTTTACTGCTTAATTTGTAAATTATGTACTCAGAAAAATTAAGATTTTCCAAAGGTATTCTGGAATATCCGGGCTCCTGGAATGCCTATAACATTGTTTTTAATAGCCTCCTCTTCTAATTTTCGCGGGGCGCAGTGGCTCAGTAGGTCGAGGTGCAGGCTGCAAGCCGAGAGGTTCTCGGTTCGAATCCCACCTACGGCAACCGCGTTGTGTCATTGGGCATTGCCCACGTAGGGGCACGGTGGCATTGTGTACTAAGGTGTACTGCACGTCGATGGGGCACTGGAGCTGACAGTTGCTCGGTGGTTCTCTCCGGATACCCCGACTTCCTCCACCCGTTGCCATAATTAGCCATTCAATATGAGCAGAAATATGTGACCTTAAACACCAATGAATAAATAAATTCTAATTTGCGCGCCGAGTACTACGGTGCCAGTTTATCATTAAGTTCGAAAGTTTGCAGTCCCTGATTCGGGCGCCATTTGAAAATGTCTTATACCACAGTGGAAGCGTGGTCAAACGATATAGTTTCCCGACTGGCTCCAAATGATCGGTTTGGATGAATTGATGGGTATTTTTAAGGGTTAGCAAGAAGTGTCTGTAATAATGTATATAATTTCATTAACCCTTTACCCATCGAATCGGCCGCATCCGCCCGCGTAATATGCAAATTCAGCAGTTGAAAAAATATTATTTTTCAAAAAAAATCAACAAAACCATATCATGTGACCCCTCGTTGGAAGGAGCTCGTCGAGCTCATTCCAACGAGGGATCACATGATATGGTTTTGTTTAATTCTTTTGAAAAAAATTAAAAAAATTATGTTTAAAATAATAAATTTTGATATTGTCTGCGTTGGGTAAAGGGTCAAATTGTTGTGTTATTTCTAATACATATTCGAATCTGATCAGTACAATGGCTGGTCAAGTAAGGTCAGTGTCGGCTGCATAGAATTCAATTCTGTGACGACCACATTGCCTCAGAAGAAGCGTCGTTTTCAGCTGACCACAAATTTGTATTTTGTTTTTCCAAAAACAAATTGGTTTGATAATTTGGGGGTTCCTCAGTTTTTAGCAATGGTACTTAAGGGAACCTTTATATGTGATATTCTAGAATAACCAAGAAACCAACCAGAATATTTCGTATTCTGGCAACCAGTATTATTTTGGTATTTAGGAGTACCCAAAATGTTTTGATATCTTATAGAAGCAATCTTGGAACTCTGGAGAACCAATACATTTGATATTATGGTATACCAGTTCACGAACTCATTCTTCTTACTAAACGCTTTGACTAAACAACCCATCTTTTTTCCCTCATTGTCCAAATACTTATGGATCTTGATGTACACTGCACAAAAATCTAAGCACTGGTCACTGTTTCCCTTGGGTCTTTTCACTTTTCGCCTCTACTGCAAAGTCCCTGTCCTCCATCTGCACACTGCACCTCCATTATCTTTTTCAGACATCCAATTACATTTTTAACCCTTTACGTAACATGAAAAGCAGACGACACGTGCAAAAAATATTCTTGAATAACTAATTTTTTTCATTTTTTGTCTCAAAAACATAGGTTATGACCCCTCGTTGGAACGAGCTCGTTCCAACGAGGGGTCATAACCTATGTTTTTGAAACAAAAAATGAAAATATATTGAAAATTAATTGGCGATTTTTGTGAATAGCGCTGGCCGGTTTTGGCCGTTACGTTGGGTAAAGGGTTAACTCAACTTGACAAAGTCAAGTTGAGCTATTGCCATCACTTCTTGTCCGTCGGCGTACGTACGTACGTACGTACGTACACAATTTCCTTTCGCACACCTCACAGGTCGCATTTATGATCAGATCGCTTTGAAACTTGGTATGCTTATTTGGGGTGACCTCTAAATGGGAGCTATCGATTTCTTCAATTTCCGTCAAAAAATGTTGCCGCCGACAACGTTCTTAAAACTTTTAGTTTAGTTTAGTCAGACCTCAATATTTCCCTTTGGCACACCCTTCGGGGCACAGTTATGATTAGATTGTTTTGAAACCTGGCTTGCTTGTTTGGGGCGACCTCTAGATGGGTGCTATCGATTTTTTCCATTTCCGTCAAAAAATGTTGCCAAGGCCAACGTTATTAGAACTTAGTTTAGTCAGACATCAATATTTCCCTTTGGCACACCCTGCAGGGCACATTTATGATCGGATTGCTTTGACACCTGGCATGCTTGTTTGGGGAGACCTCTAGATAGGAGCTATCGATTTTCTTCCATTTCTGTCAAAAAATGTTGTCACGGCCAACGTTCTGAGAACTTAGTTTAGTCAGATCTCAATATTTCCCTCTCGGCACACCCTACAGAGCATATTTATGATTGGATTGCTTTGAAACCTGTCATGCTTGTTTGGGGAGAACTCTGGCGGGAGCTATCGATTTTATTCCATTTCAGTCAAAAAATGTTGCCGCGGCCAGTGTTCTTAGAACTTAGTTTAGTCAGACCTCAGTATTTCCCCTTGGCACACACTACAGGACACGTTTGTGATCAGATTGCTTTGAGTCTGTCATGCTTGTTTGGGGTGACCTCCAGATGGGAGCTATCGATTTTCTTCTATTTCCGTCAAAAAATGTTGCCGCGGCCAACGTTCTTTTTAGAACTTAGTTTAGTCAGACCTCAATATTTCCCTTTGGCACACACTGCAGGGCACATTTATGATCAGATTGCTTTGAAACCTGTCATGCTTGTTTGGGGTGACCTCTAGATGGGAGCTATCGATTTTCTTCTATTTCCGTCAAAAAATGTTGCCACGGCCAAAGTTCTTAGAACTTAGTTTAGTCAGACCTCAATATTTCTCTGGCACACCCTACAGGGTACATTTATGATCGGATTGCTTTGAAACCTGGTATGCTTGTTTGGGGTGACCTCTAGATGCAGGCTACCGATTTTCTTCCATTTCCGTTCGTCAAAAAATGTTGCCGCTGGCAACAATTTTTGAACTTAGTTTAGTCAGGCATCAATATATTCCTTTGGCATGCCCTACAGGGCACATTTATGATCAGATCGGTTTGAAGCTTGTGTTGGGGTTACCTGTAGATAGGAGCTTTCGATTTTCTTCCATTTCTGTCAAAAAATGTTGCCACTGGCAATGACCTTCGATGAACTTAGTAAAAACTTAGTGCAGTTAAGTATCAATATTTCCCTTTAACACACCCTGCAAGGCGCATTTATGATTGGATCGCTTGCAAACTTGGTGTGCTTGTGTGGGGTGAAATCTATATGGGAGCTGTCGATTTTCTTCCATTTCTGTCAAAAAATTTTGCCGCTCACCTTTGAACTTAGTTTAGTCAGACCTCAACATTTCCTTTTAACACACCCTTCAGGGCACATTTATGATTGGATTACTTTGAAACTTGGTATGTGTGTTCGGGATGACCTCTAGATGTGAGGTATTGCTTTTTTCATTTCCATAAAAAATTATTGTCGTTATCACCAGCCTTTGAACTTACTGCATTTGTGCATCAACTTATCCCTTTTGCACTCTCTGAAGGGTATATTTATGAATTTCCATTAAACCCCCCCCCCCCCCCCCAAAACCACTGTCACAAGCAATGACCTTCTACTTAGTGCATTTGTGCATTTACATCTTCTTTTGGCATGCTTCAGAGGGCATATTCATTATCAGGTTGATCTGAAACTTTGTATGCTTATGCAGGGTGACAAAGATAGGAGCTATTGATTTTCTTTTTATATCCATCACAAACTGTTGCTGTTAGCAACAATGTTTGAATTTATTGCATTTATGCGTCAACATTCTTTGACATGGCCTACAGGCCACATTTATCATATGATTGTTTTGAACTTGGTGTACTCATTAGGCGAGACCTTTAGATAAGAGCTATTGATTAGCATTCATCTCTGTGAAAAAGTTGCCATTTACAATAACCTCTGAACATACTGCATTTGTGTATCAACATTCTTCCTTTAACCAGCCTTACAGTTTACATTTAAAAATGCATGGATTACTCTGACGTTGTGCACACACAATGCTGTCATGTTGAAATTTCATCAAATAACATTGGTACCAATGATCTTCAATTTTGCCATTTCATTTATAACTTACCAAGTTCAAGTTTGTCAAGTTGAGCTACAAGTGTCATTGACACTTTCATTTTTGTTAGCCTGTGCAAAAATAAAAAATCTCATGTACATCTGATATTATCATATGTATATTTTCCTATGGAGACAGCCCTGTATAAGCTTTCTAGCTTCCTGCTGAATCCATTTCCATCTTCGCTGTGTACACAAAAGCATTATCATTGTATTCTTTTCTTATTTGTTTGGAAATAAATATTGTTTAAACTAAGAACCTCAATTCCAAAAACTTCAGATCAGTGGCGCATGACAAATTGTCAGGCGCCACTGATCTTTTAGGGCCCCCGCAATTATCGTAGTTTGCTCGAACTGGGTAGGTTTTGGTGAGCCTAGTGGAGCCTCAATCTCGGACAAAAAGGTCCCTTCCAATTCCTCCTCTTGGGAACACGGGAAATGAAGCAGTGCCTGTTTACTGTGGTAAACAAGCTGTTTTACTGGTAAAGTAGAACCCAGTCACCAATGCTTGGGGTGGAAGGCCTCCAAAAAGGGCAGCATAGGTATAAACGATTGACTAAACTTTACTTTATCTTCATGTTACAGCCAGGACTAGCCACTGTGTAGAAATATGTTACCTTATTTATTTATTACACATCCATTAAAATTTAAACCCTTGTATTCAACGGAATCGCCGCTATGATATAAATGATTCTGTGTTCAGCGGGTGATATACAAGCCGGAACTTTTTACTGCAGCGTTTAGTTACGCTTCGAAAAGTTTCCAAGTTTCGTTATACAATCATCAACCGTCTGTCGCATAGTGTGAAAATGAAAACGTCCATAGCAAAATAAAGTCGGTTCACAAAAAAATTAGCCAAAAATGAGATAATATTTTTTAAAAACCCAATCATTTCCAACCAGAACATTAACCCAGTCCCGTTGCCGTCTCGTTTTGTGGATCCCATTATATCTAAATTGGTCAATTTTATTTCGGTAAATCTTCGTACACCTTGAAATGCTTCGAACTTCTTTTGAGGGCCTATATAAGTAATGAAATTTTGTTTATTTTGAAAATTCTCACCTCTGATATTCCTTCAATTCAAATTAAATATACACAAAATCTACATCAAAATGAAGGTTGGGATGTATAGAACACGAAACACATATGCAATCAACTCATAGAGTCGACTGCAAGCACCACTGGTTCCTGGAAGTCTGCTGCCGTATTCGCACCAGAACTGATAATTTAATAATATTTCACGAAAACAACTTGTGGCCAAATGTGCTTTATATATCCAAGAACAAAGCTAGGGGATAAAAATACCTCAAAACACGGCGACAGAGCTGCATTGGGGGAAATTCCAAAGCCTTTGCCTTTGTTTACGTATGAGTATACTTTCGATTTCCGGACGACGTCATCGGACAAAAAAAGCATGTAAAAACAACGCCGTCTAAAATCGAATAATGAAAAAGATCGCCTTCATACAGTATACTGTTATTAGATAGAGATTGCACAGTTGCCATATTCAATGCAAGGTATCATGATACCTGTTGAAATTTCTTAGAATTACGATTTTGTTTTTCGATGGAATTTCGTGGTAATGAGTGATTTGCGCATGTCTGTCGAGCATGGAAACCATCTTCAATAAAAAATGCAGACAGTGTTGTCCTTTTCCAAAATGCAGTCCTATCGCTGTATTCGAAAGTGTTTAGAATGCCTAGCTTTGTTCTTAGATATATGAAGCACATTTGGCCACAAGTTGTTCTGATGAAATATTATTTCATTATCAGTTCTGGTGCGAATACGGTAGCAGACTTCCAGGAACCAGTGGTGCCTACAGTGGACTCTATGGGTTGATTACATATGTGTTTCGTGTTCTATACATCCCAACCTTCATTTTGATATATAATTTGTGTATATTTAATCTGAATTTAAGGAATATGAGAGGCGAGAATTTCAAACTAAACAAAATTCCATTACTTATATAGGCCCTTAAAAACGTTTCTCCCAGTTGTTTTGCAAATCTGCACATATTTGTACTTATATTTTTACTAACAGTAATAGCCACCAAGTGGTTAGGCGTGAATGGGCGCCAGCCCATTCACGCCTAACCATTTGATGGCTATTACTGTTAGTAAACAGCGATAGGAATTTCAACAAACACTGGTTCCGAAAAGGTTGTTTTCATTTTTTTATCGATCCGTATGATCAGTACAGCTTCAGTCAAAACAAACTCTTCACCTTTGGGTTTAATTATCGGAATTAAAATTTGTTTATTTAAATGCATTTTAATGCATGGGTTGTGTATACGGCTCTCGCGAAATATGACTACGCCATTCCAACTCGTTATGTAAAATACCCACCGATTCAAACACACATCGCGTTCTGTCTTATTTATTTATTTATTTATTTATTTATTTATTTATTTATTTATTTATTTATTTATTGTGAGGAAATATGTGTCCTTAAACACCAATAAATAAATAAATAAATACTTCCCAACGCCTATAGATTAAATCCTGAAAATACTTACGCCCACATGTACTCTTGGATTATAACGATTAATACTTTTTCTTCCAGCACAATGTTTGGTGCGGTGCAAAAATGCAAACTATGTGCGTCGGTTGGAGGGCTTACGCTGTGCAGTGGTTGCCAAAAGGTTGCTTATTGCTCCAAACTTTGTCAGCGGCAGGACTGGGACAACCACAAACCTTACTGTAAGACAAATGTTGGGATATCTCAAAACGAAAATGCGTCACAACAGTCATTTGGAAAGAACTGGCTAGAAAGTCTTAACTACGTTATGAATGTAGCTAGCAACTCACCATTTGGAAATACCCGATCAGTTCTAACGCCAACAGGATCCGAAGGTGTATTTGCATGTAATGTTTGTGACATTATAACCAGTCTTGTTAAAAGATGTTCGCGGTGTAAATCAGTCGCTTACTGTGGTGCCGTATGTCAGAAAGATGACTGGAAAAACCATAAACGCGATTGCGCCGCAATGGCTGACAATACAGCTAGCAGAATGAGATGTCACGTTTGTTCCAATACTGAGAATTTGAAACATTGTTCAAGATGCAAGAACGTTTCATATTGCTCCGAGGCATGCCAGAAGGGAGACTGGACGGAGCACAAGAAAGTCTGCGTAGCATCCGTTGGGCGTGTTGTCTTGCCCAACGAAATACGGAAAAGAGTTTCCGACATGTTACCTGATTTCAGTATTATAACCAAGATAAAGGAACTGAGTATATCATCTTTTTCACAGATGGAGAGTAGAGTTTTTGTGTCGAGGATTTCCAGTTTAGACCCATATCTTTTTCGTCATGGTGCGCAATTGCTGGTAAGTGTCGACGTATTTGAAATAATCCTAATTATAGTTCATACATTATCTTCATATCACTACGTTCCTCAGAAGGTATAAGGTTAGTACAAGGCAGAGACGTCGGAACTACAAAGGGCACGTGCGTCTCGACCTTTTTCCACAGACACGTTGCGCGCTTACACAATGGGTATAAGGTAGTCATGGACGTGGCTAGAGGTTTCCGATTGGGGGGATTTTCATCTAGTGGGAGGGACCGGGAGGGGAAAACCCCCTTTGCGGTAACATTGGCAGGACCTCGGAAGTGACGTCATGTCACGTGACTCAGTGGCGCCATGTTGTGCTGTCATGGTAACCAGCGTAGAGTGGCCATCTTGTGACGTCATCCCCCATAGTGATATGTTGTGTTAGTGCACATGCGCAGCGCGTGTTGTTAGGGTGATATGTGTTTCCGTCGTCCATTTTGTATACTGGAGGCCGCCATCTTGGTTTCTGTGGTAGCACGTGGTTGCTATGTTACCCAATGGCTACAATACGATAGGGAGGGTATGTTGGATTGAACAAGAGTAATTTCCTGTTTCGTAGAATTACCACAAACAACCCGACAAGTTGTACTATTTCGAATTCTTTAAGAATTCTCTGCTTCTGTCTATCTATGCAATAGTTTTTGTCTACCCGACCATGTTCGTTTGTCTATCAGATGGAACAGCTTTGCTTGTTATTACTAAATTTAGCTTTTCTGGTCTATTCTTGTTAGTTCTGTCCCTATTCCGAGTACTCTTGTTTCATTTATCTAGATCAACCAAATCAGTTCACTTTACTGGCGGTAACTAACCAATCAGATTGCTTGATTTTCCGTAACCTGTATGCAGAAGTATCTCCCTTGTGTACAACAAAGGCCTATATCATTCATAAAGCCAATAAGCTATCGAGTGACTCCACATACTGCTCGAACGACTCGAAGCCCATCGAGAAAATGAGACATAGAACAATTGCTCATTCGAGTGACTCGCACATACTGCTCTTAGACTTATTTCGGTATTTGAGGATACCTATGGCCTGGTATTGTATTATTATTTTAGGATACCTTTTATAGGATACTTACATAAAGATACTATTACTTGTTTGGCCCAGCCTTCTAGGCCACCCCAGGACATACCCATCCCAAATTCCCCTTATAAGGTATCGAGCAATTGCTGAAGAGTTACTGCTCGAACGACTCGAAGTCCATCGAGCAAAATGAGCTTTAGAGCAATTGCTTGATCGAGTGACTCGACATATTACTCGAACGACTCGAAGCATATCGAGCAAATGAGCTATAGAGCAATTGCTCATTCGAGTGACTCGCACATACGACTCTTAGCCTCATCTCGATATTTGAGGATACCTAAGACCTGGTACTGTAATATTATTTGAGGATACCTTTTATAGGATACTTACATTAGGATACTGTTACTTGTTTGATCCAGCCTTCTAGGCCATCCCCGGATATACCCATCCCAAATGTCCCCTATAAGCCATCGAGCAGTTACTGAACGACTCGAAGCCCATCGAGCAAATGAGCTTCAGAGCAATTGCTCGGTCGAGTGACTCGTACATACTGCTCAAACGACTTGAATCCCATCGAGCAAATGAGCTATAGAGCAATTGCTCGTTCGAGTGATTCGCACATACGACTCTTCGACTCCTTTCAGAAAAAAGGGATTCCATAGCCACACATGTTTTTCAAAAAGGGATTCTGAAAAAAGAATTCCGTAATTGGTATTCCTATCCGACTCTGTAAAATGGGATTGCATTGCATGGATAGATAGTACAACATGCCGGGTTGTTAGTGGTAATTCTACGAAACAGGAAATTACTCTTGTTCAGCATACTCACCGAACATACCCCTATCGTATTGTAGGCTTTTGGGTAACAACCACGTGCTGTCATTTAATTCAAGATGGCGGCCTCCAATATACAAAATGGAAACACGTATCACCCTAACAACACATGCTGCGCAGTAACACTACATATCACTATGGGGTGACGTCATAAGATGGCCGCTCACGCGGGTTACCATTACAACACAACATGGCGCCAATGAGTCACGTGACATGACGTCACTTCCGAGGTTCTACACCAAGGTCCTGCCAATGTTACCTCAAAACCACATTAAATACTACTTAGGGGGCATAAAATTGATACTATTAACTAAAATGCCAACACATGTATGATAGAATTATTAGTATTGGGTATTATTCTGGGAACTGAATATATGCTAAACAAATGCTAATACTCAGAACTTTACTTGAATACTTTTTTAAATTTGAAGTATTTATAGCAACACCTTTAAGTTTTTTGATTGTTGGGTTAAAAGTCATTTTTAAACTGATGGTCCTTTAGCTGAAGCTTTAATTGTGCTTACCGTGCTTTGGCTTTTCCTCCTGAACGTTAAGTATCAATTGCAATGACTCCACATAAGAAGGACTAGTAAAGTTTTAGACAATGCACTTCATGGTTAAACCTGGAGGTCTGTTGGCTGAAAGTTTGGTAACAGCAGTAGTATTTTCTTTATAATATTTACGTGCTTTCACCGATTATAATTAGACATACTGAGCTGTACAAAGGTGACCTTAAACAGGAATAAATAAATAGATAAATAAGTAAATAAATAAATATGTGTTTTCACTGTGAAATAATGGATAAATAGAAAAACTTTAAATAAATCCAAAAATTTTAGAATATAATATCATTGAATAACTGAGTTGTGTCCAATAACACAAGTTTTTTTGTTTTATTTTTATTGTCCATGTTTTCAACAATTTAAAAAGCCATGGGGATATGTGGCCATTGTTACATAAATAGGTTGTATTGTGTGACAAGTTAATTGATAATTAAGTCTATTGTCTGCTTTCAGTGCATAAATTTCAGACAAGGTGTTTGGTGGTATATAAATAATATCAGGGATTATTAAGTTTTTAATATTGATATGAGGTGTGAATTTGTTGTCTGGAGTTCATGGGCTTGATCTGTGAAAACCTTTTATTCAGTATATGGTTCTTTAATTCCAAAATATAGAAAGTATTCAAAAAGTATTCAAAATGTATTCATGAATACAGCTCAAATTTTAATGTATTTGAATGCGAATACGAATACATGTATTCATAACATTCAATGAATTCTGAATACATGTGAATACTTGATAAACTGTATTCGAACACGACTGAATACTGAATACGAATACCCCAACCCTGCTATAGAACGATGACTTACAGATCTAGTTTGAGTTTCATACCGATTGCATTATTCTTGTGTGAGTTAAGGCCCTTGCAAATATGGAAAATGTCAGTCACATTTTAGTTTTCCGGACTTGTTTGGAAATGCTTCAACCGAATGATTTCATTTTTGGTAACCTACTATAGAACTATGACTTACAGATCAAGTTTGAGTTTCCTGCCGATTGCATTATTCTTGTGTGAGTTATGGCCCTTGGAAATATGGAAAAGCGCCAAAATATCAGTCTTCCGGACTTGTTTTGGTAACGCTTCAACGGAATTCATGCTGATCACATCTAGGTTATAACATTTGTATAATAATTAATGCTCATTAGTCCGGTAGGGGACATTGTATTGCTTCAGCGATACGTGAACTCTTGTTACTTAATAATTTATATAAGTGGGTTAACGATCCGGCCACCCTAGTGCTGCTCACCAATGGTAATCAAAGATAGGTCATAGATCTGAAGAAAATGTTTTTTGACTATTCAAGGATGGCTTGTCTGACTATAATGGAAACTGCTCAGTGGCGCTCTCTTCGTGTGGCGCCCCTTCATGTGGCACCCATGGTGCATTTACCGATATGCGATTGTAACATTTCTTCCTGTGGGCCAAAACATGATAGCCTTAAAGATGTGAGCCCCTCTTTTTTATTCATCTCCCGTCGCCTCTAGTACAAGTTGTCTTGTGTTCTAGTATATCTGGGGGCGCGGTCGCTCAGTTGGTAGGTCCTCGGTTCGAATCCCACCTGCGGCAACCGCGTTGTGTCCTTGGGCAAGACACTTCACCCCCATTACCCACGTGGCGGCGTTTTGTACAAAGGCTTTCTGCACGCCGATGGTGCACCTGTCTTCAACCAATGCTAACCCTGCTTATGTGGAGTCAGTGTGTTGGGGAGCTGACAGTTAGTTTAAACAATATTTATTTCAAGAATATACAATAAAAATTGTTACATATATTGATGTGGATTCGGCAGGAAGCTAAAAGGTTATGCAAGGCCGTTTCCACCCAAAACAAGATTACAAATAGTTACGAATGGCAATAGCAGGTGTGAGTGACTTTATTTCTTTAACTGAAACAGTATTTGTATAAATTACACAAGTGTCAGTAGTCGAGCTCACACATCGTAGGTCAGGGGCCCCCGCCCAGTACTCTAGATTAACTCCTTATCCAACACGGATAGAGTACGACAGTTGCACAAAGGGCGTCTTGAAACCACTCGACATTGTATCTTTTGTTTCAAAAACTCATCTCATGATCCCCCACCGGAGTGGGCTTAACAAGATCACTCCAGTGGAGGGTCACGAGCCATGTTTCCGAGTCCAGAATTGTTAAGGAAATAAAATTTGAATGGGAGTTTTTGTTAATAGGACCACCCAATCCTGGCCGTCACATGAGCCAGAGGCAGGGATCACCGGAAGACGATGTGTTAGAATATTTAGACTGCAAGTTAGACAATATGAGAACGATACTAAATAATAAGAAAAGAAACAAATCTGAACCAGCTTGAAGACATGTTGCATTTACTACACGCGAGAATGACATAAGTAATTTCATTCAAATCGTTAAGCAGAAGATTATGAATACACACGTGAATACCGATCGGGTAGCTCTAAGCTGCAATGAGAGTTGAATGGAGGGCTATATTTGTTCCATTGAGCTAGTTTGGCAACCATTCATAATAATATTAATTGATATTTAGACTGGTTTAATCTGTGATACACATTAATCATTGGAATCGCTTACTTGATAATATAAAATCATGTACCACCTCAAAAATAAGACGCTTTCTCAAGAGTTTCGAACCAAAAAGTAGTGTAGATACATTTGCTCCAAAAGGGACCAGGTTAATTGTATAATTACGAACGTTTGTGAAAATAGGACAATGCAAGAGAAAGTGATCAGTAGTCTCTTACTCGTTAGACTGGCGTATGGGGTTTGGTAATAAATGATTATCATATAGGTGTGAATTGAGGTTACTACACCCCAGTCGTAGCCTACAATGATATATTTGGGCTGTGCGAGATTTCGCCTCACTATAGAACCTTGGAGGTCGTCGATTACCATCGTTTAGGAAGGGTTTTGAAATTAATCAATGACGAGTTCTCACGAACAGACAGGGGCAGGTTATTCCATTGGTCGGTAACGCTGGAGATGAAGGAAGACTTGTACAATTCGGTCCGACAGAAGGGAACACGGTGGTTTTGACTTGATCTGAGACTGAGTGATGAATTGGCCAAATAGGCAAGTAGGGGGACTTTGCTGGAGATATGTGGAGGAACCATGCGATGATACATTTTAAAGAACTGAATTAACTTGTGTTTGCGACGTCTTTCTTGTAATGGGGCCCCATTGTGTTTCTAAATAACGTGAGGACTTACTAGCACTAAGAGTTGCCTCCGTAATAATCCTTGCCGCTGCAATCTGTATTTTTTCTAGTTCCGCCATTTGGTTACAGAACAGTTGTCCCAAACAGTATCCGCGTATTCAAGAAGAGGCGTAATAAAAGCAAAATATATTTTTTCTAAGACACTACGATCTAAATTAAATTTGTGCCTCCTCAGTAAGTCTAAGCGAGACCAGGCTTTAGAGCAAATATGATCGATATGATCGGTCCATGTACAGTCGCTGTTCAGTATGACCTCCAAGTGTTTGGAGGTAGAGACTTAAGATACCTGAGTACAGCCTAAGAATAAGGGTGGATGATAGACGGGGTTGCTTTTACGCGATATTAGCAAACTTTCAGTTTTGTTCGGATTGAACTCCACCAACCATGTTTTAGCCCAATGTTCAATTGTGGCCAGATCATTGATTAAAGTCGAGGCTTGGTCAGGGTTCTCTATGGTTGGATAAACGGAGGTGTCGTCTGCAAAGAGGCGAATACTGCTCAGTAGATTTCTGGTAATGTCATTAATGTATATAAGGAACAATAAAGGCCCGAGAATTGATCCTTGTGGGACACCGGCATTGATGGTTCTCCATGCGGATGTCTCCGACGATATCACAACTCGTTGTAGCCTATTTGCAAGGTACGATTTTAGAAACAGCAGAAGTTCACCCTAAACGCCAATACTCTCTATCTTATAGATAAGCCCAGCGTACCATACTTTGTCAAAGGGCTTACTAACATCACAGAAGACAACCCTGACTTCTTTACCTTCATCAAGGGCTCGACAGAATTCATCATATATGTCAGTCAGTTGGAGGACAGTTGAATCACCGGGTGTAAAACCGGACTGAAATTGACTGAGAACATTATTGTCAATTTGGAACTCCCACAAACGCTTGAATACACATTTTCAAGCGTTTGCGAGAGTCCCAAATAACACATTTTTCAAATATTTTACCAACTCAGCTAATCAGAGATATTGGGCGGTTATTAGTAACAGAATTGGAGGGTTGTTTTTTTCAATATTGGGGAGAGGTTTGCTTTTTTCCACAGTGACGGGAAGTACGAGTTATTCATTAGTATATTAAATAATACCGAAAGTGGCTCGCATAAAGATGATTTACACTCTTTGAGGAGACGCGGGCTTATTAGATCTGGACCCGACGCCTTGGACACTTTTATCGACTTCATTGCAGTATACTTCGCTGCAATGTAGAGTAATACAATCGATACTTACGGAAACTCGAGGTGGTGCGTTCGGCAGGGAAGCATTTGAATCATCAACTGTTGAGCCGAAATATTCATTGAACACTTCAACTTTTTCAACTCTTGAGGAGTATATTTTTGGAGCTGACAGTTGCTCGCCGTTGCTCGGTGGTTCTCCCCGGGTAACCCGGCTTCCTCCACCCATAAAACTGTCGCGGTCATGATTAGCCACTGTGCAGAAATATGTGACCTTAAACACCAATAAATAAATAAATAAATAAATAAATAAATAAATAAATAAATAAATTCTAGTATATCTACATTGACGTCGATTGGCAAGAAATGTGGGACCACTTTTTTAACGAGTTTGAGGTGTGATGTCGTTAGCCCACCCCACTTCTTATTGCAGGAGATGCAATTACCTTTGTCGCAAGCACAAGCAATGATAGCTAGCCCAACTGGAAGGTTGTAGTGAGAGTTCACAATGACAATGGAAGTATCAAGTATTTCTGATTGGCTGTTGTAGCAAGTAGCATATAGGTAACAAGTATACACAGGGGCGGCGGAACGATTTTCAAAAAGGGGGGGGGGGCGGCCGGCTGGATCGGGCGATGGATGGTTGTCGTACGAAATTTTTAAATTTCAGGGTCCCCAAACCCCCATTTCCATGCATCTGAGCGGATATTTTGAGATTTTTCTGGAGATGTATTTGAAAGATTTCACACTTTGAGAGCAGTTAAAAACGTCGGTAAATCATACAGATGAGGTCTATTTATCAGCTTTGGTCGTTACGACCAAAGCTGATAAATTGGCCTCGCCTGTATGCTTTACCAGATGGCAGATGGAGTTATACTGTCTGGATTATCTTGTCTCGGGTGGATTTTGGTACTTGTATGTCTGTAAGATTACGATCAAATCGGACTCCCGCGCTGTGTCCTTGGGCAAGGCACTTAACTCCGATTGTCCACATGGGGGCACGATACCGCCGTGTACTAAGGCGTACTGCACGTCGATGATGCGCTTGTCTTCGATCAATCTAACCCTGTCTGTGCTGCAGCGCGGAGTTAGGATGTTGGGGAGCTGGCAGCTGCTCGTCGTTGCTCGGTGGTTCTCTCCGGGTTCTGTGGCTTCCTCCACCATTAAAACTCACGATCATGATTGGCCATTGTGCGTAAGTACATGACCTTAAAAAAACAAATAAATAATAAAATTAGAATATCTTGCCATCACATCGCCATCTCTTGTCACCGAGAAAGCCGTTCACATTTTTCCAAATTTAATATGTAGCATGTTGGTGACATCATGAGGGTGGTTGCGAACCACCCGTTTCCAAATATTTCTTTGGAGTTATTGACCTTGTCGAACTTATGTATGTGTCGTGTCAATAAGTAACACGCTGGAGTGCTTTTTCATCTAATTACCTGGGAATGGCGTAAGGTTATATTACAAGGGAGGGGACAGGCGTAAATTGGATGTAACTTACCACACTATCTCTTAACAAATTTGATGAAAAGAACGCTCTACTCCATCGCCGCGTGACGTCTTCTGTTTTTATTGTACACTTAAGTATTCATTATGTACGTATGTTTCATCGAGACTCAAATACTCAAGATCCATAGTTTCCCATGATGTTTTAGGACCAGTTGCGTAGCCATGAATTTCAGTCATGCCCCTTCTCCACCCTAATTATTGATGCCTTTCACAATTTATAATTTATGGTCACAAACAGACTAAGAGTGAAGGAAATTGCGGGGTTTTTTTTGTCTCGAATGTCAATTGTTTTTCCGCCTCTTGTGCTCGCCCCCATATCGCCGTTACGTGGCTCGGATGATGCTGGGCATCCTATTCTGTATGCCCCTAGTAGTTCAGCGATCTGAACGTAGCGGCTACCCCCCCCTCCTTCCAAGTAGGGGGATAGCCGCCACGTTCAGATCAATTAACTACCCCCCCCCCCCACCCCACCCCTCACACCAACTTTGATATCCTGGCTTAGTGACTGTTTAGGACACAAACATGGTTTATAATGCTGAAACATGGTTCTTTTTTATAAGAAGTATGTCAACTCCCCACAAATTTGGGATGTTGTTTTCAAACTTAACCCGGTTTTTCCAGGTTTGAAGCTTTGGGTCGGGGTGGAGACTCCGTGGATAAATATGCAAGTTTGGGGTGGGTATCACAATCATAAATCGGAATTTGATGCAAAAAACATCCGAAATTTGGGAGGAAGTACAATGGCAAACATAAAAAAATACACCTTGTGTCGGGAAATTTTCCACCCATCACTGTCCACACAGTAGCGTAACCACATATAACTCCAAAATGGTCTCTAATGCAGACCTACACACGCTACAAATGGCTCAGACCCCCCTCCCACCAGCACCACCAAACATATACACATACATAAAACTGGTTTGTCATCTCTTGAGTTCTCAGCGGGAAAAATCTATACATAGATTCACCCGCGACGTGATCTGGTCCGGTGATATATGGCTTTCAAGGCTTCCTTAACCCTTTACCTAACGTTACGGCCCAAACCGGCCAGCTCTATTCTCAAAAATAGCCAATTAATTTTCATTATTTTTTTCATTTTTTTGTCTCAAATACATAGGTTATCATCCCTCTTTGGAACGAGTTCGTCCAGCTCGTTCCATCGAGAGGTCATAACCTATGTTTTTGAGACAAAAAATGAAAATAATAGTTATTCAAAAAATTTTTTTTTTGCAAGTGTCGTCTGCTTTTCTTGTTAAGAAAAGGGTTAACCCTTTGATACTTGCGTACGTCTTATTACGTACGAAATCAAACAGTGCGTTGATACCTTTGTACGTCTTATTAAGGATGCAATCAAACAGTGCGTTGATACTTTTGTACGTCTTATTGCGTACGAAATCAAACAGTGCGTTTATACTTTTGTACGTCTTACTACGTACGAAATCAAACAGTGCGTTGATACCTTTGTACGTCTTATTAAGGATGCAATCAAACAGTGCGTTGATACTTTTGTACGTCTTATTACGTACGAAATCAAACAGTGCGTTTATACTTTTGTACGTCTTATTACGTACGAAATCAAACAGTGCGTTGATACTTTTGTACGTCTTATTGCGTACGAAATCAAACAGTGCGTTGATACTTTTGTACGTCTTATTGTGTACGAAATCAAACAGTGCGTTTATACTTTTGTACGTCTTACTACGTACGAAATCAAACAGTGCGTTTATACTTTTGTACGTCTTATTACGTACGAAATCAAACAGTGTGTTTATACTTTTGTACGTCTTACTACGTACGAAATCAAACAGTGCGTTGATACTTTTGTACGTCTTACTACGTACGAAATCAAACAGTGCGTTGATACTTTTGTACGTCTTATTGCGTATGAAATCAAACAGTGCGTTGATACTTTTGTACGTCTTATTGCGTATGAAATCAAACAGTGCGTTTATACTTTTGTACGTCTTATTACGTACGAAATCAAACAGTGTGTTTATACTTTTGTACGTCTTACTACGTACGAAATCAAACAGTGCGTTGATACTTTTGTACGTCTTATTGCGTATGAAATCAAACAGTGCGTTTATACTTTTGTACGTCTTACTACGTACGAAATCAAACAGTGCGTTGATACTTTTGTACGTCTTATTACGTACGAAATCAAACAGTGCGTTGATATTTTGTGGTCATTTGTTTTATTATTATTTTTCGATTTTTTAAAGTTTTAACCTCAATTTCTATTTTCTCTCGAATAGTGCTTAGTGACAACCGTTGAGCCAAATGTTATCACAGCTTAAAATACAAATATAATCCTGCTGTCAAGACTTCTTAACTGGCTGAGTGCTAGAAGCCATTATCAGGGCTTTCAAAAAATGAGGATACCAGAGCAAAAACCAACACTTTCCTTGCTTATATTTCATATTCATTCAAACACAAATAATATTTTGTTTATATAAATTTGTTTTATTACAGATTATTGGAGAGTGCCTTTGGGCACTCTGCAATAATTTGTAATAAAACAAGTTGTGAATAACAAATTCAGACCACCGAAAATAATCTAGCCCTCAACCAGATAATCACTAACGTGAAAATATCTTGTTATTTGTACTTTCCGACGTTTCACGTCGATTTTTATTTATTTTATTTTTATTGATGTTTAAGGTCACATATTTATGCACAATGGCTAATCATGACCGTGACAGTTTTACGGGTGGAGGAAGCCGGAGTACCCGGAGAGAACCACCGAGCAACGACGAGCAGCTTTCACGTCGATTTTAAAAAACAGTTGAAGAAACTGAACTCCCAGTGACATTTGAACGTCAGGATAATTAAGTCTTAACCCTTTACCTAACGTAACGGCCAAAACCGGCCAGCGCTATTCTCAAAAATCGCCAATTAATTTTCATTATTTTTTTCATTTTTTGTCTCAAAAACATAGGTTATGACTCCTCGTTGGAACGAGCTCGTCGAGCTCGTTCCAACGAGGGGTCATAACCTATGTTTTTGAGACAAAAAATGAAAAAAAATAGTTATTCAGGAATTATTAGCTCACCTGACTGAAAGTCAGGGTGAGCTTTTCTGATCACTTTTCGTCCGTCGTCCGTCGTCCGTCGTCCGGCGTGAAGGTGGTGTTTGGGTCTTTTTCTTCCAAACCACTGGCCGCATGTTAATGAAATTTCATGTGAGTAGGGGTTATATAGCGGCATTTTGATTTTTGGGCAAATTAGGTTTCGGCTCATATTGAGCAGAGGGGTGGGGCAAAAATGCTCCAATTCTTAAAAAATCTTCTTCTCAAGAACCAGCAATAGCAGAGACTTGATATTTGGTATGCAGCTTCCTTTTGAGGTGTAGACTCAAATTTGTTCAAGAGAAGTTTGTAGGTCTATACTTGGCGATGTTATGGGAGGAGCAAAAATTTTGGCCCCACCCCAAATTTCTATTTTTTAAACCGAGAGGCCAATTTGAACCAAATTTTATGTGAGGGCTTATTGGGTCATAAGTACCTAATTTATGCAGAAATTTTTTTTCCTGTAGCCCCGTGGGAACCACAGGAGCTAAAAATAGAAAAAAATTAAAACGCCTATATCTCAAAAACTGCACGGCAGTGAGAATTTTTATTTGGTGTGAAGCTTTCTTGGGACCAACAGAAAGGATTGGTAAAAAAAAATTGCTATCGGTTTTATCATAGGGTACTTTTTCGGGACTCTGAAAAAGTGCTGAGTCAGTATTTTTTAACACAGTAGGCAATGGGAAAAAAATAAAGAATTGTTTTCTTCCAAACCACTGCTCTAAAAGCTTTCATATTTTACATATAACATCTTTGGAACATTGATTCACATATTTGTAGAAATCAAATTCCTCGGTCCATATTTGGGTTCCCTATGGGAACCCAAATGTTCAAATTAGTGCAATATGAGGGATATATTTTAAAAATCTTCTTCTTCGGATCCACAAATCAGAATCTTTTGATATTTGCTATGCATCATCCTTAGGGGGGTGAGATTGATGTTTGTTCAAGCCAAGTCCCTGAGTTCATATTTGGACTCCCTTTGGGAACCCAAATTGTAACTTAGTGCAATACGAGGTATATTCTTTTAAAATCTTCTTCTTCGCATCCACCGGTCAGAATCTTTTGCTATTTGGTATACAGTATGCTTAGGGAGGTGAGATTCAAGTTGTTCAAGTCAAGTCCTTCGGCTCATATTTGGTCTCCCTGTGGGAGCACAAATTATAACTTAGTTCAATATGAGCAATATTCTTTAAAAAAATTTTTTTTTTCAGATCCACCAGTCAAAATCTTTTGATATTTGATGTACAGCATTCGTAGGGGGGGGGGGGGGGGGGGGGGGGGCTGAGAGTGAAGTTTGTTAAAGCCAAGTCCCTTGGTTCATATTTGGGCTCACTGTAGAAGCCCAAATTATACCAAAATTTTTATTTTCCAAACCAAGAGGTCGATTTGAACCAAATTTGATATGAGGGCTTATTGGGTCACAAATACCTAATTTATGCCATAAATTGTTTTCCTGTCCCCCACGGCAACTACAGGAGCTGAAAAAATTTTTTTTTTTTGAATGCCCATATTTCCAGAACTACATGGCACTGAGAATTTTTATACAATGTGAAGCTTCCTTAGGGCCGGGAGAAAGGAATGGTGAAAAAAATGCCATTGGTTTTATCATAAGTACTTTTCCAGGACTAAAAGTGCCGAGTCATCATTTTTTAACACTGTAGGTAATGGGAATAACGTTGAATAATCTTCTTCTCCCAAACCACTGCTTCAGAAGCTTTTGTTTTTGGGTTCCCTATGGGAGCCCAATGTATAACTTAATTCAGTATGAGAAATATTCTTAAAAAATCTTTTTTTTCTGATACTCCTCTCAGAATCTTTTGATATTTGATTTTTAGTTTTCTTAGAAGCGGCAAATTGAAATTTGTTCAAGTTCTGGTTTATTGATAAAATTGGGCCCAGTAACCAATTCCTGCGTTGAAAGCCCTGTAAAGTGGGCAGTAATAGGCATAAACGATTGACCAAACCTGATATTATAATTATGCCTCTGTAATGATGTAGCCTTAGAAAGTGACCTTAAATTCCAATAAATAAATAGATAAATTATTGAGTACCCAATATGGGGATCTAACATATGAACACTCTGGGTTACTAAGTAGAGAAAACACTTTTATGTTGAAAAACTGATAATAACCACAAGGCAGAATCCCTTGCTATTTTGGTGATATGACTCGGCCAGTATCAGGTGAGCGCCCTCAGGCCCCGTGGGGCCTCTTGTTTTTGCAAGTGTCGTCTGCTTTTCAGGTTAGGTAAAGGGATAAATGGTTAAAATACAGCACATTTCTGCACTGATAACAAAGTGATAAACAATTCAACATCTTTTCAGGATACAGAGGGAGACAGCGTACCGATCTACTTTTATTTAACCAGTGGTCCAGAACCTTTTTTCCGATGGTCGGATGTATTCATTGGAAATTATGTCTGTATTTTGGACGCGAGACTGCACACTTTTGGAGATGGCAGAATTGGATTTAGAATCAATAAAGGCGAAAATATACGAATTGTGTCTCTTCAGAACAAATGTGCTAACAACGATAATCACGAAACCATAAAATAAACCAGAGCAGTTCAAACGATGACGTCACGAGAGAAGAGGAACAGTGGCGGCGCCATGGAGGGTTATGTGGGGGTACTTACCCCTCCACTTTTTTCGCCAAGCGTAGTAAAACAATACTATCATTTTAATTTTTGTTGTATTGAACGTTACGGTGTAATGGTCGGTATGCTTAATCCCATATTCCCAAGTGCACTAAATCAGAGAAGTTTTGAAATTATGTTTGCCCCCCGCCCCACCCCCCCCCCCCCCCCCCCCCCACACACACACACACGCTAGCTGCAAACAACAAACAAGAGTCGTGGGTCCAAATTGCAGCAAGGCATGCCGCGTTTAAACGGACTGAAACATAATGCTAAAGAGTATTCGACGAATGCTAGAATCGAGAGCGTGCAAGGCATCCGTTTTGGAATTCAGCCTACAGCAATTTTAAAAAATAAATCAAATTTAATATTTTAGAAAAATTCTCAAAGGTATAACTCAATGAAATCATGCAAATATGAATATCATTGGAACCGGCTTGTTCAGTCGGTTCCAATGATATCCATATTCGCATGATTTTGTTGCAAAACAGTTGAAAAAAATTTCTCAACTTAGGGAGAGGACCCCCCCCCCCCCCCGAAACCCCCCCCCCCAGCTCGCGCTGCACAATCCCCAACTGTACCCCCTCACTTTTGTAACTCTGGCGCCGCCACTGAAGAGGAATACCCAACCCTTTCCTTGAACTCTTCGAGTGAAAATAAACATTCTTTTTCGATGTTTGAAAAGTTATGAATTGTAACAAAGAGTGTTGTGCATTGTGTACTTGAGTTTTACATGAAGTTATGTGATTAAATGTTGTTAAAAAGAGACAACGCACCCGAAAGGGCATAAATTCACGAATATTGTCACTCACAAAGCCTTTAACATCTCACCTCAGTAATGGCACAATGAATGAATGAATGAATGAATGAATGAATGAATGAATGAATGAAAAGTTTCTTCGCGTCGAAGGCGAACAGGGACGATGTGGGATTGAAATCCCTTGCGACCCTAATAATTTTATTTGCTTTATAGCTTTATTTGCTTATAAATCCACGAGAGTCGAGAGCGAGAGCCAATAATCTTATTAAGTTTGAGTGTGCGACTGGCAGTAGGGAAGTGGGTTGTGATCTTCGAGAACCTCGAGCTGGAAAATGGCTGGGAATTTGCATAATTAGTTTAATTACAAGAGTTCTGCTCCGTGTTTGCTAAGAGAAGTGGACAAATTTATGGTAATACTGAAACCGCAGTTTGGTGGTACAATGAATAAATGCCGACAGCTTATTAATGTACTGTCAGATGTACAGGTACTCAACACAAGCTGGGAAATCGAAAGAAAAATAATATTTGATATCATTT
The DNA here is from genome assembly GCA_031216915.1 of Pictodentalium vernedei. Taxonomy (NCBI): domain Eukaryota; kingdom Metazoa; phylum Mollusca; class Scaphopoda; order Dentaliida; family Dentaliidae; genus Pictodentalium; species Pictodentalium vernedei. The sequence continues at coordinate 77,685,461 of CM062290.1, read as the reverse complement.
TTAAATCTTTGCTGACGTTCCCCTGTTATGGTATATAAATATTAACCGAGATTAGTAATTGATAAAGGCATACGGTTAATATTTGATTCTGCCCTCCATAGATAATGGGACCTCGAATTATTTATAATAAATCAGATAATTGTCGCTCGTAAACCCCATTCCACTGTGCACTATCTTGTCCGATTAAATGTTTTCCGGTCTTTTCTGCGACTTCTCCCAGTTATAATGAACAACCCAAGAACACCCAACGGTCGTGTAATACACCACTGTAAAGCTTATTCATTTCCCTTTCCATTGATACAGATACGTTGTGTGAATCAAATTTGAGGGAGGAAAAACGAAGATGAGTGCTATCGTTTTCGAAAAGCGAGTTTAGCTTGTTAATATTTATATACCATTAAAGGGGCATGTCAGCATCGATTCAAAAATGGTATCAAACATCATTTTTCTTTCAATTTCCCAGCTAGTGCCGAGTACCTGTGGTCAGATGCACGTTTTCTGTCATCAGTCTGTATGCACGGAGATTTTAAATTTGAATATAAAAAACCTAATTTTCCTGACTAAGAGAAAATATCGGGAAATTTTCACTAGATAAATTCGATAGGGTATCCAACATTCGATGGACCACAAATAGTGGTTATTTTCCAAAAATAATCGGAACATTGTTCATTTTAAGCATTTTTTGCTTTCTACAGAGTAAAACAATTGTGTCTCCGCAACGGGTGCATACGGTTCAGTTATACTCTGAGGCCGACATGCGAGTCACCTCCACAATGCCGTAGAAGAACAGTGTGCGCATCTTTCCATGAATATAACGGGGGCGCGGTGACGTTGCGGTAACCGGTTCTCGTCAGATCACCGAAGTTAAACAACGTCCAGCCCGGTTAGTCCTTGGATGGGTGACCGTCTGAGCGATCAATTCGGACTCTCGCTTTGAGTCCTTGAGCAAGGCACGTAACCCCGATTGCCTACATGTGGACACGATGACGCTGTGCACTAAGGGGTACTGCACGTCGAAGGTGCGCATGTCTTCAGCCAATCTAACCCTGTCTGTGCCGAGGTGCAGAGTTCAGAGTTACGATGTTGGAGAAATGACAACTGCTCGTCGTTGCTCGGTGGTTCTCTCCGGGTACCCCGGCTTCCCCCACCCCTTAAAACTGTCATCGACATGATATGACCCTGGCTGTTAATGTGTCGTTAAGCCTAATAAAAGAGATTCAGCTGTTCAACTTCAATAAACGATTTGTTCCACAACATGATCACATTATTTTATATAGAGTATTGTTCTGTTCGATCACAGTTACTGGATACATCGTCAAAAGCAACGGTTTTCTAAAATAATACACCTGATTATTATATACTACTCAAAGTTTTGCTAAGCACCAAATATTTGACACATCATTGTGAAATTTGCTTGTGACATATGTGCGATATTTTGGTGGATATGATTGAGGAATGTATTGATATGGTCCCCAGTGTTTCAATTAGCTCCCTTGACAGGCAGACCTTTCGTGATAGTCATGGAAAGCATGCACCCCTTGATTTTCATGATGTTTTCGTGTACTGTCTGCATGTACATGACGTGTAGGGTATTCAATCTTCATTTCAACACAAACCCTTGTGATTTAATGATTGAATATGGCAAATGAAAATGTAAGAAGACATTTGTCTGAAGCAGAAATGTGGCGGGCTGAAGGGATGGTGGAGCAAGAGGCTACCCATCGTCAGGTTGGTGAAGCCCTTGGTGTGCACCATACGGTGATCACCAGAGCCTGGCCAAGATTTCAGGAGTATGGCAGAACAGTAAGACGGCATGGTGGTGGCAGAGACAGGGCAACATCTGCAGCTGAAGACAGGTTTTTGATCATTCAGGCCCGTAGGAACCGCTTTGCCACAGCAACCCAGCTTCGCAGTGACCTTCAGAATGCATTCGGGGTAAATGTTTCGACGCAGACTATCCGGGCAAGGTTGCTCGAAGGTGGTCTCCGATCACCATGTAATCGTATTCCGCTGTCCCAGAACAACCGCCAGACACGATATGAATGGGCCATGGACCACGTTGGATGGACCAGAGAAGACTGGCGACCTGTCGTTTTTACAGATGAGTCAAGGTACTGCCTGGACCACACAACTAGGCGTTCTAGGGCATGGAGAAGACCAGGAGAGCGATTCCATGCAGCCAACATTGCCGAGCATGACCGCTATGGTGGATGGTCAATCATGGTCTTGGGCGGCATCAGCTGGGATGGACATACAAAGCTCTGTGTCCTTGAACGTGGTACATTGACTGCACAGCGGTATATTTATGAGATCCTGGGTGTCCACGTCAGATTGTATGCAGGTGCAGTGGGTGATAGATTCATTCTGATGGACGATAATGCCCGTCCTCGTGTTGCCCATGCTGTCGTGGAGAGGGATGGGATTGAGCGTATGGGCTGGCCGGCAAAATCCCCTGGCCTCAATCCAATCGAACATGTCTGGAATGAGTTGCAGCTTGCAATTTCAGCACGTCCAGTGCAGCCAAGAAGTGTCCAGGAGCTTGGTGTCGTGCTCGTCCAAGAATGAAACAACATCCCACAAAGGACCAGCAGGAACTTGATTGGGAGCATGAGAATGCATTGTCAAGCTGTAATTAACAGTAATGTGTCTCATACTCGATATTGAACCCATACCAATTCGCTCCATCAACTTTTTGGCAAATTGAAAAATTTCCTCTTTTACCTGCTTTTACCAATAATATCCATTTTCCATGGTTATCGTATTCAAAAGCTAAAAAATAATGTCAAACACAGATAAAATCTTAATTGCTGTACTTAAATCATTAAAGATATAACTAAATAAAAATATATTCACTTTTCATTACAATATTTCAACTAAAAAGTAAAACAGGTAATTGGATCTACTTGGTGCTTAGCAAACTTTGAGTAGTATATAAACAGAAGTGGGGCAGGTTTTATTTTACAAGTGGATCGTCTCCATTCGACGTTGAATTATCGTTTCGTTCTAGAAATTCCTAATTTTTATTCAAAACAAATGGAATGGAATCGATCCGATTTAAAATGAGTTTTTTTCTGAGAAAACGTGTAATAAAAGTGAGGTATCGGAGCTATCAGTCAGGTTCGTTTGAAAATGCTTTTTGCTGCAGGGGAGTATTATTTTAGAAAAAAAACTTTTCGTTTGACGACGTATCCATTAACCCTTTACCCAGTGCAGACGATATCAAAATTTATTATTTTAAATACAATTTTTTTAAATTTTTCAAAAAATTCCAACAAAACCATATCATGTGACCCCTCGTTGGAACGAGCTCGACGAGCTCGTTCCAACGAGGGGTCACATGATATGGTTTTGTTGAATTTTTTTTAAAAATAATATTTTTTCAACTGCTGAATTTCCATATTACGCGGGCGGATGCGGGCGATTCGTTAGGTAAAGGGTTAACTGTGATTCGGTTCGAAATTCGATTCGTTTTTACCAATTCGATTCGATCAAAATCGGCAATTCGCAGGTCTCTACTTTTGATCGATTTACCATGGATGGATTTATGGAGCTTGTGATCAAATATAGTCAGAAAAGAATGTGGATACAAAAGTTTTATTTTATTTATTTATTTTATTGGTGTTTAAGGTCATACGTATGCCCAATGGCTAATCATGACCGTGACAGTTTTATAGGTGGAGGAAGCCGGATTACCCGGAGAGAACCACCGAGCGACGACGAGTAAATGCCAGCTCTCCAACATCGTAACTCCGCACTGCAGCACAGGCAGGGTTAGATTGGTTGAAGATATGTGTACCATCGACGTGCAGTACGCCTTAGTACACGGCGTCATCGTGCCCCCGTGTGGACAATCGTGAAGTGCCTTGCCTTGTTTTTAAATGCTGTGTTTGTGTATGAAACATGGAGAATATGTATTGCAATTGGTCAATGACACTGCAGCTCAACTTGTCCAAAAAGAGACTCAACTGAATAGAAAGATCCAGCAATGCCAAGTCATTTCATCAAGTTTCTACAGAAAAAGACACCACACCAAAGCTACATATGAAACCCGAAAAAGATCAGATGAGGGAATGCGACCTCTGGGGTGTGCTAATGGAATTGTTGACAATTTATATGCCAAATTCAAGATGGCCGATGGCGGGCATGCTTTTGAACGCAATTCAGAAACATTTAACAGCTCCCTTGTAGAATATACCCATAGTAGCTTGGTGTACCAAATGTTCACCACGAGTGGTGAACATTTAGTTTAAACAATATTTATTCATGAATTATAATATTATACATACAGGTAAATGATAATTACATAATGTTCATGGAGACTTGTAATACAGGTGTATGCATAAAGGTATTTCAACATAGTTGATATACAAGTTGTATGGGTGGGATTCAGCAGTAAGCTATAAGCTTATGTTAAGCTGTCTCCCAAGAAAGTCTGAAAAAAATTGCAGGTAGTTGCTTGCACTATGTAAAATATTGTTTAAACATGAAATGGGGGTATACAAAAAGAGAGAAGAGAGAAAGAGAGAGGGAGAGAGAGAGAGAGATAGTTTCAACCAGACTGAGCTCAACGCACACCCGACAAATGAGAGTTATTATACGCAACCTCAGAGAATATGCTGCTAGCGGTGTCATTAAAGCGGACTCACCCGGGATCCACACCTGAGCCGCCATTAACGCGCGTGCATCTAGCATTTACAAACTATCAATCAAATTTAATCTATTAAAAGCCACAAAAAATCTACATCTTGTTTATCCTAGACTTCCTAGATCGATGCACGCGAGGAAACACAGCCCAGGCGCGGAGCCCGAATTGCCCACGACGGCTCCGTCGTAGCCTGGCGTCCTGTGGCACTAACGCTCAGAATGCAAATAAGGCTGCATTATTTACACTTCAGATGCATGTACTATCCACAATTTGAGAAACGTGCATAGCCGCGCCCACCGGCAGGACCGACAAGCCCCCCCCCCCCCCCCAAACAACGGATGCGGGGGAGCAACACCTGTCACACCACAAATGCCACTCCCCCTCACCCACCACCGAGAAGAGAGCAGCCAACCAGCCCCGACAACGGCCGAGGCCACACTCGACTCCCAAACCGTCGACACCAAAGACATATATTCCGTGCTGGAAAGTCATCACATCAGTCACAAATGTTTGAATAACGAATATGTGAAATGATGATAAATCATTCCCCAAAGAACTACAAATGGAAATGACTCACTGGAAGCGCCCACTCAATGTGATATAATCCTGTACAATTCCGAATACAAGCGCATTTTTAGAGTTGTCCAACCATTCAGACCCAAACAGAAGCGTGGAGAGGTCAAATGTGAAAGGCAATGTATTGATTGTTGAGTCGCGTGCAGCATCATGTATTGGACAATACAGGAGAAAATGTTCAGTTGTCTCTGGGTCACCACACTGGCACAGTGGGGATGACGATAGATGGTTGTCATAGAGGTGGGCATTGATACCGCTACAATGCAAGCGTAGCCTACAATGATAGATTTGTGCAGCACGGGATTTAGCACCAGTGTAAAATATCGGTGGTCGTTGGTTTGCACTATTTAAGAACCTTTTAAAATTTGTGAGGGAAGAATTTTCTTTTACCGAGGTTGGTAATCTGCTCCACTGATTGGTAACATCCGGGATAAATGAGGATTGGTATAAGTTAGTGTGGCAGAAGGGAATACGGTGGTTAATTGCAGATCGGAGATTGTGACTTTGATTGATGGATGCACTGATGGGGGGAACTCTGATAGAGATATATGGAGGTGTTAGCTCATGATACATCTTGAAGAACTGAGTAAGCTTGTGCTTACGGCGTCTTTCTTGTAGTGCATCCCATTGAACTTCAGTATAGAGGAGGCTTCTACTGGCGCTCACAGTGGCACCAGTAACTATTCTTGCTGCCGCTATCTGTATTTTCTCCAAGTCAGCTGCTTGCATTGCTGAGCAGTTGTCCCAGACACAGCCAGCATATTCTAATAGAGGTCTAATGAAAGCAAAATATATTCGTTCGAGGACTTTTCGTTCAAGAGTAAACTTGTGGGCTCTAAGCATATCGATACGTGACCAAGCTTTAGAGCAAACGTGGTCAATATGGTCATTCCACGTACAATTTTTGTTCAATATTACACCTAAGTGCTTATGACTGGTAACCTCAGTAATTCCTGTTCCACTTAGATATAAGGGTGGATGTCCAGGAACATTAATTTTACGGGATATTAGCATAGTTTCTGTTTTTTGAGCATTGAACTCAACCAGCCATGTTTTGGCCCAATCTTCGATTGTTGCCAAATCACGATTGATTAAGACTGCAGCTTGATCAGGATTCTCTACTATGAGATATAAGGATGTATCGTCTGCAAATAGACGAATGCTGCTCAGTAAATTTTCCGTAATGTCGTTAATGTATATCAGGAATAAGAGTGGGCCCAGAATGGAACCTTGTGGAACACCAGACGTTACTTGTCTCCAGGAGGACACCTCAGAGGCTACCACAACCCGCTGATACCGGTCAGAGAGGTAAGATTTTAAAAAACAAAGTAGATCGCCAGATATCCCTATTTTCTCAAGCTTGTGAATAAGACCAACATGCCATACCTTATCAAACGCTTTACTGACATCACAAAAAACAACTCTAACTTCTTTACCGTCGTCAAGGGCATGACAAAATTCATCATAGAGATCTGTCAGTTGTAATACCGTTGAGTCACCTGGGGTAAACCCTGACTGGAACTGGCTCAGTATATTGTTATCGCATAGGAAATGCCATAATCTTTTAAACACACACTTTTCAAGTAACTTGCCAGTACAGCTAATTAGTGATATCGGGCGATAATTGGTAACAGCATTAGAAGGTTTCTTTTTTAATACCGGCACCACATTGGCTTTTTTCCATAATTGTGGAAAATAACAGTTTTTTAAAAGGATATTAAATAATGTCGTAAGTGGTACACATAATGAACTTCTGCATTCCTTCAGGAGCCGTGGACTTATGAGGTCAGGGCCGGACGCCTTCGATATCTTAATACTCTTCATTGCTTCATACACTTCAGTGCTTACTAAAATTATTTTATCAAATGAATGCAGGACTGGTTCAGATGAGTCGGGTAAAGTTGCATTTGTGTCATCCAATGTTGAAATGGAACAGAAGTATCCGTTGAACACTTCCGCCTTCTCAAGATTGGTTGAATAGAGTTTATTCAAGTGATTTAAAGTTGGGATTTCTGGGGTATTTCTACTGATAAATGTTTTTAAGGTTTTCCACCACTCCGACGATGATGTATTTGGGCAACTCAATGTTGATTGAACTTTTGAAATATACGTGGCTTTGGCCTTCCTAACTGCTGATACGACCTCATTACGTTTACGTTTATATTTATCCCAGTCGTACGGTAAACCTGAGCGCTTTGCTCTGCGATATAATCGGGTCCTTTGCCTAATCAGTAAGCGAATCTGGTTATGCATCCATTTGGGTTGATTGGGCCTGGAAGTTATATCTTTGTTGGGGATGAATTTAGATGCCGTGTTAAGTAGGATCTCGGTAAAGTTAGAGATTACAGTGTCTAGACATGAATTATCGAACAGGCTATTCCAGTCTACACTGTTGAAGGCGTTGTTCAAAGCATTGTAATCCCCTTCCGGATACAGCCAAATGCGTCTCCTAAAGTGTTTGGACGTTGTTTTTTAAAATTCAACCTCAATTGAAATTGGGCAATGATATCGAGACATGTCAGGAATAAGGGGCTCTAGAACTTCACATTCTAGTACAGGAACTGTATCACTTACAGCAAACAGATCAATCAGTGTAGCAGATGACTCAGTAAAGCTCGTTGGTTCTTCCACAAGCTGCCTCAGATTAAAATAGTTGCTTAATTCACGGAAATGTCCTCGGGAGGAACCATTTTGGTTTTCATTAAAATCCCCAGTAATGATTAGGTCAGAGATTGAAGTATCTTTGGCTCTATCAACAGAAGCTGTAATGCTATCCCAGATATCTGAAGTACTATTGGGTGGTCGGTAGAATACTCCAACTAGTATTGATTTACTGTAATTTGTAAACACCTCAGCCCAAAAGCACTCAGTGTTATTTACCTCGAGGTCAGTTCTACGCCGAAAGCACAAGCCATCCTTTATGTACATGGCAACGCCCCCTCCCCTCGATAAGCGGTCACGCCGCAATGGTTCCTGGAAGCCACTAATCATTATATCAGATATTTGGTCGCAGCTTTGAAGCCAAGTCTCGGTGAAGGCTAGTATGTCATATGATGACGATTCATACTCTATAATGTTCAATTTTGGCTTGAGGCTTTGAATGTTTATATGGAAGATTTTCAATGAATTTTGGCTACAAGAAGTGTTTACGGAGGCAGGCCCAGGGTTTAATTCAATGTCCCCGGACAATAACAAGAGTGGGGCCAGGAACAATGCTACCAAAATTGTAAGATGCCACATATCGGACTCGATTAGTTTTGGAGCCATTGAGTTTGGTGTCAGTGGGGTTCTAGCACCTCCTCCAAGAAAGTTGGGTCTCGTAAATTCCACACACCTATCAAGTGATTGATCTTGTGAATCGGAAAGATGAAACAAGGCTGACAGCACAGTTAAGCTAACCTGAAGACTGATCCCTACACTGCGCAAATACAAATACGTTAGAAGACACAGGGACTGCTCCTTGCTTAGTTTTCGTTTGAGGTCACAGACATATATTGCAGTACTTAATGTACCAATCCGGGCACGGTAGGAATCTAGACTACACACTATGTAATTTGTGGATGGTAAAATCTGCACGGTGCCCGGAGACTGGTAACTTTCAATAACACGACTATTCTACATTGGTAAGAGTTGAGCTCAGATTGGTTACGAGAAGGTTTGGGTTTGAAGAAGAGTGGATAGAGTAGCTTTGAAATGGGGTATAAAAAAATAATGGTAGAATATACGAATAACGTATTGAAAAAGCATCCCATGAAGCAATCTGATATGAAATGCTTAAACTCAAAGTCAAGCACCATTAGTTATTAAGTGGATGTTACATATGGAGAAATTGAAGAATGATTGGATTTTGTATTGTAAACCAAGGGCAAATTATGGAGAGAAGCATTTGGAAATATATACGTGTAAACTTATTTGACACGTCCATACACCTGCGCACACCCTCACACACATGCACGACCACAAACCCACACACACACATCCGTCAACACTACTACTGTTAACTAAACCAAAACAGCCGCTCAGTCCGGATGTCCATTCCCTCTGTACAGCCCCACACCCGACAAGTCAGTGCATGCATACTCTGACATAAATACCTTTGTATAGATACACTGACAGACCGCCAGACACTCACATGTATCTTCACATGCACATACATATGGAGCTACATGTGCACCTCCGACAGTCCGCCAGTATATTTATGTATCCTTATATACATCAGGAGGAAAATGTTAAAGCATAGTTACGCACAGTATTTAATCTCGAGCATGAGTCGGCAAGATTTATGTAGTCTGGCAAGCAATCTTTTACTTCCAAATCCAGAAAAATAAGGACACCTGGAAGAGTGAAGGAGAACGGAAGGCCCTTCCGACACGAAATGTCGAAAGTTGTCAAGAAGGGCTGCCTGTTACAATGCAGTGGTAAGCAAGTGGGATTCACCCCATACCATGAAAAACATTCCATCTTGCAACAAATGTGTGTATTCTAGGAAAAGATTAGTCAGTAATAATAATAATAATTATAACAATCAATAATAATAATAATGGTTATAATAATAATAATAATAATGGCACTTGCAAGACGGTGGGGCGGGTGGAATAAGGATGTCCCAGTTGATTTGCTTGCCGAGTCGTGCTCAAATATTTGAGAAGCGGATAAATGAAGCAAGTGTGATCACAGAAACATTCTGTATGACGACACCTTAACATCGTAAATATGTTTGGTGGAATGGGGAGGGGGTGGCTTATAGGTGTGAGTAAGCTTGCGAGGGGGAAATATCCAGCTGTACAAGTAACGTGATCTATAGCAATGTCATTGCAGATACCCCACCATTAAGACTGGATTGTGTGTTGACCAATAATATATCAATAGCGCCAGAATATATCACCCCACCATAAATGTAAAGTATTTTTCACCAAGACCAGACATGGCGAAATATGTTATAATATCACTCAATAGGTGAAGAATCCCGGGTAGTACAGGAGGACATTATCACATCTAGGGTACTCTAATCCAGATAGTATACATATATATATATCACTCCACTATAACTGTAAAGTATTTTTCACCAAGACCAGCCATGGCTGCTTCGGAGCAGCCATGACTGGACATGGCGAAATATATCATACTATCTCTCAATAGGTGAAGAATCCCGGGTAGTCCAGGAGGACATTATCACATCTAGAATACTCCAATCCAGATAATATATATATATACATATATACACGTTCGTGTAGGTGCAGTATAGCCTACAATAACGTGAACCGTCAGGCAACAGGAGCGCTCTAATAGCGCCAGAATATATCGCCCCATCATAACTGTAAGGTATTTTCCACCAAGACCAGCCATGCATAACTGTAAAGTATTTTTCACCAAGACCAGCCATGGCTGCTTCACAGCAGCCACGACTGGACCTGGCGAAATATATTATGATATCACTCAGTAGGTGAAGAATCCAGGGTAGTCCAGGAGGACATTATCACATCTAGGATACTCTAGTCACGATAATATATACATATAAACATATATACACGTCCGTATAGGTACAGTACAGCCTACAATAAAGTGGACCGTCAGGCAACAAGAGCGTGCTAATAGCGCCAGAATATATCGCCCCACCATAACTGTAAGGTATTTTTCTCTAAGACCAGCCATGGCTGCTTCGCAGCAGCCATGATTGGACATGGCGAAATATATTACAATATCACTCAGAAGGTGAAGAATCCCGGGTAGTCCAGGAGGACATTATCACATCTAGGATACTCCAGTCACGATAATATATATATATAAACATATATACACGTTCGTATAGGTACAGTAGAGCCTACAATGAAATGGACCGCCATGCAACAGAAGCGTGCTAATAGCGCCAGAATATATCGCCCACCATAATTGTAAAGTATGTTTCACCAAGACCAGCCATGGCTGCTTCGCAGCAGCCATGACTGGATATGGCGAAACATATCATAATATCTCTCAATAGGTGAAGAATCCCGGGTAGTCTAGAATATATCGCCCACCATAACTGTAAAGTATGTTTCACCAAGATCAGCCATGGCTGCTTCGCAGCAGCCATGACTGGATATGGCGAAATATATCATAAAATCTCTCAATAGGTGAAGAATCCCGGGTAGTCCAGGAGGACATTATCACATCTAGGATACTCTAGTCACGATAATATATATGTAAAAGTATATACACGTTCGTATAGGTACAGTATAGCCTACAAAAAAATGGACCGTCAGGCAACAGGAGCGTGCTAATAGCTTCGCAGCAGCCAGTGGTGAACATTTGGTACACAAAGCAACTTTGGATATATTTTATTTATACCATGATCGTCAGATTATTGAGAGTCGCTATTATTTTTTCTCGATTTTACTGAGCAGCAGACGTACATACGTGCGAAACTGTATTTATTTACTTGAGCATCGGTGGGTGGTACTTCCGCTGTCAATTTAATCGTCGAAATGAAATTGAAAAGAAACAGGACCTTTTTCATTTTAATAACATAATAACATACTATTTCGAGTTATGTATGCTTTATTAACATGGGAAAATGCATGTTTGTTAATTTTGGGTGTTGTATGGGATAAACTCATTTAAAAACGTAATAAATAATTGCCCCTTTCATTTACCGCTTCGCGAGGCGACGTGCGATAAATTTAGACAAGTTCGCATTCAAGTTGACGTCACCAAAGGTCAACTTGGATGTAGTTCCACTGCGAATGTAGGAAAAAAAGTAACAGGAAAAAAAGTAACAGGAAAAAAAGAAACGGAAAAAAAGAAACAGGAAAAAAAGTAACAATTATAATAATACAACAGGAAAAAAAGTAACAGTGTTTTTTCATTATTTCATTTTTCATTATAATAATTATAATAATAATTTTATTTTTTATTTTTTTTAATTATTTTGTAATTGGAGATCATGTGTGCTATGACAATGTTGTTACAAGGATATCCATCATGCTTTCTTTGATGTACAACAATGTTCTTGAAACAAATGAACACACATTGTAATAAACACACAGCAAGTGTGGTTACTTTCAAGTATTCTCTTCTTTGATGTACAACAATGTTCTTGAAAAAATAAACACAAGCAAGTGTGGCTACTTTCATGAATTCTCTTCTTTGATGTACAACAATGTTCTTGAAAAAATAAACACACAACAAACTATATATTGGACAGCAGTTTGAATTAGTCATTAAATGTTCTTGAGTCATCATGGAAGTCATTGAGAGTAATAAGAGGGGCAAAAAACTTTGTCATGAAGGTTTCATGTACACTGTATCTGTAAGAAGGAAGAACAAGGTCTGGTGGAAATGCACTAAACGTGCTAAATCAGACTGCCGTGCAAGTCTCTGTACTACTACAGATTTCAACAATCCAGAAATAGTTAGACAACACAACCATCCTCCAGAAAATGTCAGTATCGCATATACCAAATTGAGAAATGAAATGCGAAAACAAGCAGCTTCTTCCTTAGATAAGCCATCACAGATCCTCGCAACAGCTGTTTCAAATGCTGAAAGTGAAGTCAAGTTGATGCTGCCAGACTTAGATAATGCCAAACGGAGTCTGAGATACCACAGAAGAAGTCCTCCTGTCCCCAAAAGTCTGTCTGAGCTGACCATTCCAGAAGAGTTTCAGAAAATATCAGACTCTGAACAATTCCTTTTCTTTGATAATGGACCTGATGCAAGTGAGCGTGTGGTTGCATTTGCAACAAATAGTGGACTCAATTATCTTGGCAGTGCAAGTACTTTATTTATGGACGGTAATTTTGCAATGGCTCCTCCACTATTTCAGCAAATTTATGTTGTTAGGGTTAAGTTTCATGACAGTTTTTTATCTTGTGTATACGCTATATTACAGAGGAAGACACGTACTTCCTATGAGACTCTGTTTCAAGCTATTGTAGATAAACTGACTGAGCTAAATATTGACTTGAATGTAAATACTGTTGTGACTGATTTTGAAGATGGTGTGTTACGAGCTGTGAATGCTGTGTTTGGTAGACATGTGCAGAGTAGAGGTTGTTTCTACCATCTGACACAAAGCACTTGGCGCAGAGTGCAGAGTTTAGGTTTAGTGCAGTTGTATCGGGATGATGCAGACTTCAGACTGTTTTGTGGGAAACTGGATGCACTTGCATTCTTTCCCAGTTTCAGATGTGCGTGATGGTATGAATCACCTCAAAGACATTGTTCCAGAAGAAGCCGAGGAACTGTTGAGGTATTTTGATGAAAATTATGTCACTGGTAGATACAGGCAACCTCGCGCCGCACCTTCAGATGTGTTGGCACCATTACGACTTAGATTAACTCCTCCAGCCTATCCTCCAGCTACATGGAATGTTAATAGTGCTACGCTGGATGGCGAATCTCGTACAAATAATGCATGTGAAGGCTGGAACAACAAGTTCTACAATCTTGTTGGCCACCAGCACCCATCAGTCTGGAAAACTATCCAATGGTTTCAAAAAGAGCAAGCTCTGACCAATACAATTATTCAACAGGTGTCAGTTGGTTTGCTGCCTGTTATCCGCAAACAGAAGTCAGCTGAATCCCTGAATAGAAAACTGAAAAATCTGTGTGGTTTATATTCCCAAGGTTCACTTACTATTTCAGCTTTTCTTACTGGCATTGGCCAGAATATTAGATTACACAAGGTGTGATATGTAATAATCTAACTAAATCATAATTAAGTTTGTTAAATTATTTTATAACTATGTACTATGTAGTACTTATACTGATATGTAATAATCCAACTAGTTTCAAGGTGTGATATGTAATAATCTAACTAAATCATAATTAAGTTTGTTAAATTATTTTATAACTATGTACTATGTAGTACTTATACTGATATGTAATAATCTAACTAGTTTCAATAATATAACTAAATCATAATTAAGTAATCTATCACTTTTATGAAATAAAAATAAGAAAGTGTGACTCTTTTTCCTGTTTTTTTTTTCCTACCCAAATCTGTTACTTTTTTTCCTGTTACTTTTTTACCTTATAAAAATAAGAAAGTGTTACTTTTTTTCCTGTTTCTTTTTTTCCTACCCAAATCTGTTACTTTTTTTCCTGTTACTTTTTTTCCTGTTACTTTTTTTCCGATTACCTTCCACTGCAGGTGTAAATTTTTGCTATTGAAATCCCATCGCTGGCGTGTTCATCACGGTCGGTGTGTAAAGCTAAAATTTATGTCATAGGCTTTTCATATATAGTAGAATAGGTAATCATGGTATAAAAATTAATTGCCACCCCCAGTTAGCAAAACTTCATAACAGTTGCCAATATTAAAATCACTCTTAAAGCATTGGGGGTTCTATAAAAGAACTGCATACATCTGCATTTGTGTTGGTACTCCATTTGACAAGAGTTTGCATAGTAGGCCAGATAATGACATAGCCTGTCATGGTCTAATCGAATCGGGCTGGGCCTAATGTTGGATCTTTTTATTTTTATTAATTAGTCTGTGTGAAACACACAGACTATTGTTTTGTATGGTTTCTTCTTCTATTTGCATTTCCTTGTCCGTATAATAACTCGAAAACAAATCGACCAATCTCGCTGATTTTCGGCATACGGATAGGCAGTCACAAGTACTCGGTCACCTATGTTTTATATTCCTGGGGCATTGAAGGTGCCATGTGGCATTTTGAAAAAGGCTACGCCCATACCTCCAGCTTGATATGACTTATGGACCTGGGACCAGCACCAAATGAGTCGACACTCAATGGAGGTTCAAAATATGGTTAAGGTCACATAGGTGATTCAGTGGTCATTGAGTACATTTTTTCAGAATTGCTGGAAAAAACATCTTTTTGCCCCCTTAATGCATTTCTGAAATTCATACATGCATTTTTACACTCAGAAAAGTGGGTGTGGCCAAATATGTTGATAGTTGGTCACGCTCATTTCTCAAGCATGATATGACTTGTGAACCTGGCTCCAACTCTAAATGTGTCGAAAATCAGTGAAGGTTCAAAATATGGATCAAGGTCACCAGGGGTCATTGAGTGTATTTTTTCTGAATTGCTGGAAATCACAGTTTGCCAACACAGTACACCATGGAATTTGGAATAAAGCACCATTTTGTGTCAAAAACACACATCTTTTTACTGCCACAGCAGCTACAGTTCTGGTATTCATCAGTTTATCAATAAGTGACATTCAATAAAAACAATGAAAATCTCCAAATTATTCATAACTAAGAGCATGACAACATTGTGGATGTGTTCAGAATTAGTTTGGATAGTGGATTGGGATCAAATTAAGCCAAGAAATGACAATTGGAAACAAAGAGGAATAAAGTCCCATCGCCACAGCACAGTGGCGGCGCCAGGATTTTAATTTGGGTGTGGGGTGGGGTGGGGGCTAAGTTAGATATGGGGCCCAAGGTCGAAATGCCGAAGGCATCTCCCGAACGCCACAGGCCTGAGCTAGAGGAGGATAGGGGAGGAGGACGTTCGGCGATATGAACGTAGTGGCCACTCCCTGCAAGGGGATAGACACTACGTTCAGACCCCTGAACTAGGGAAGAGAATGTCCCCTCCCGTTTGCGTCTGGGGAAGGGGGTCTGGGGCCTCTCCCCGGGATAAATGTTCATATTTGGACGCCCTGGGAGCGATATCTGAGCGTTTCTACAACACCTGACATGATGTGTATTGGTGTTTGCCGTTTGCGGGGGTGATATTGGGTGGGAAAATTACGGTCAGATAGTAATTTGAGGTTTGATTTGGGGGGGGGGGGGCGAGGGAAAAGTTGGGCGGAGGCGAGGCCCCCTGTGGCGCCGCCTCTGCTACAGCAGTGGCACCACTCGAAAATATATTAGTTTAAACAATATTTTTATTCAATAAGTGTTGTTTGTTACATACATCAGTGTATTATCAACTCAAAAATAAATAAACAGAAAGACAATATAAAACAATAAGCAGTTAGATGGTACAAGGTAAATGAAGGATTTGACAAAAAGCTTGTAGCTTATGTTGGTCATCTACCAAACTGAAAATATATTAGTGGTGGGAATGGACATCCCTGTTTTCAGCGGAAAAAAATAGGGTTGTTTGCACGTTCTCGGGATCGCGAGTGAAGGAGGGGGGGTTGGATGGTGGACAAATGTCGGGAAAACATTTAATCCTTAGCCTGTAAATTTTTCCTGCCCCCCCCCCCCCCCCCGCCCTTCTCCGGTTGGGGTGTTATTGTTTGTGTTAACTCCTTTACCCAACGTAACGACCAGATCGGCCAGCGTTACTCACAAAAATCACCATTCAGTTTTCATTATCTCATTTTTTGTCTCAAAAACGAAGCTTTTGACCCCTATTGGAACGAGCTCGGTGAGCTCGTTCCAATAGGGGTTCATAAGCTATGTTTTTGACGCAAAAAAAAAAATGAAAAAAATAGTTCAAGATTCAAGAACTTCGTTTGCAAGTGTCGTCTGCCTTTCGTGGTAGGTAAAAGGTTAAAAGTTGATGAGTAAATGTGTTACAGATCGAGAGAGAAGCGCGGGAGGTCAGGCTCGAGCTGTCGATCTTTAAAACACAAATTCGCCGATTTGCAATGAGTCGAAGAGACGCGGTCAAACCAGCCTGGATTGGTAAATGAACCTTAACTTTTGACCACTACTGTTCAGCATAAGAGAAGGATTCAAAATCCATGTTGATTTAATGTTGTTTGGATAGCCTCGTGGAAGCGAGATTGTCTCATGATATCAGCGTCGCGAGTTCGATCCCCGTGTTTACCAAGTTTTTGTTTTGTTTTTTTTCAGTAACAATTGAATTTTATTGTTAAAAACTGCCCAGAGGACTAAAAAATATCTATGGGACGAAAATTCCCGACAGACTTGGTAAGTAATGTTTCTGATGAGATAAATAAGTTATGGTTCATGTGTCATCGCGGTCTAGAGGTAACTACCTTGTTTTGGTGTTTTAAGGGTCGCGGGTTCGGTTCCCGTTGATGGTATTTTACAAGGAAGGAAATGAATACTTGCGTTATCTCATTCAGTCCTCAAATATTTGAACAAAACATTTCAAAATGTTGATAAAAAAACCTTCCCACTGGTTTATACAGAACAAAATACTTGTTTTATAACCTGTGTACGGGTCACGATGGAAATATTACTACTATTCTATTTAAATTTAGAAGATAAAAACATTATTGGAAGGATACGTAATAAATGATTCCCACAGGGCTGTTGTCTGATATTAAAATTCAGAACTGACTGGTCACAGATCATTTATGTTATTTAACCCTTTGGACTCTAGTGGTATCTTCCATGCCAGTTCAATGGCAGCAATTAGAAGAATCCATATTCCTTATTTGGGGTAGACCAATCAATATTTTCAACGTGCAGCCTCGGGGCTGCACGTTGAAAATATTGATTGGTCTACCCCACACATTTACTCAACAACCATCCTTTTTAATGACGTATCATGTTCCTGGCCGGCAAAACCGTCGCTAGGGTTTAAAGCGTTGAAGTGAGAATACTAAGATTAATACTAAGTTTAACGTAGTTAAAATAAATACATAAATGAATCCACAAAATGAATATATTCGTTGTTCATAAGTTCTTTCACATAAAACATCTTCGTTAAACGATTTATTTCGTCTTTATCTGTACGATCTATTTACTCCATTCACGACTGTAAACAAAGACAAAGGATTTGGGGGAATCGAGACCCCAAGTGAGCAAATAGCGTCTCGGTATCATAATTTTGCAGTAAATTTGGTAGCTTTTTTCGATTTTAGGCTGAATACTCTCTAAACTTGCGACCAGAAATGTCTTTTTGTCCGATTTTTTGTTTCGAGTGCTCTCCCTTTATTCAAATCGTGATTTGGGTGATCGAGACTAATTATGACAGGGAAGCGCCTCGATTACCCCTAGTAATTTCTTCACCATGAAAGACGATCTACTGAAAAGGATTATTAATTAAAATCTTTGGTTTTATAATTATTTATTTATTTATTTATTTATACTAATAGCAATCACGTAAAACAGAAGCTTTCCTTAAGAGTTCGAGGTTTAAATTAGTTAAACAATCAAGATGTAATTTAATTCATTTTACAGAAAACAAACTAGAAATCCCGTAAAAGCCTCAAAAAATGCTTGCAATCATCCAGTGCTTTTGAACACTGACAGCTCTTACATTTGTTGGCTGTTTGTTATTTCCGTGTCAAAACATTTTTTGTCAAAAGCATTTAACTTCATCAAGAGTTTGGTGCTTCTTCGGGGAATCGAACCCAGGACCCCAAGATCAAAAGTTGAACACTTCAAGTTACCGCGGAACCAGTACAACACACGTAAAATATTTTTCACAACATCGCGTGGTCAATATTTTCCCTAGCAAGCATAACAAAATACAATGACAGTTTTCGTCAGTGGGTAATATTTTGAGTTTCACTGTTTAAAACAGACACAAGTCCCAATAAATCATTTCTACTTGTCAGACATTAAATTTAACAAAGAAAAAGCAAGTCCACTTTCTTTCCGCGAAGGGGAATCGAACACGGAACCTTTTGGTAGTGGTTACAATAAGTTACCACTGCGCCACGACGCTCTACAATACATAACCCTCAATTATACAATATTAACAATACAACTGAAACACATTTTATTGGAAACAAATTGGAAAAGGCGACAATGATAGCTTGCGACAGTGATTATTGTTTTGCCTGAGTTCATGAGAGAACGGATTTAACAAAAGCATTTGTAACAAATACTCGGCTCCATGCGATCAGGAAAAAACATGTTCACTTGAGAGATGTTTTAGAAGGGAACAAAATAAATTATCTTGTACATCATAAAGGGGAATCGGACTCGGTACCTTTTGATCAGTGGCAGACTGAAATACCTCTAAGCCACAAACTACTCAACTAACAAGCAATAATTAAGCCATTCTAGGTTACATTTAAACACATTGCGAGTGGATAAATTGTCATTGAAGCTTTTCATTTAGCAACAATGGCAGTTTGTGTCAGTGAGTAATATTTTTAGTTTCACGGCTTAAAACAGATACTTGTCCCAGAAAATTATTTTTACTCGTCAGACATTTCACAAAGAGGAAAAATGTCGATTTTCGCTTCGCTAAAGCGAAACGAACACGGAACTTTTTGGTCGTGGTTATATTAAATTCCCACTGGGCCACGAAACATTACAATCCATTAGCCGTAATTATACAATATTATCAATACAGCTGAAACGCATTTTATTGGAAACAATCTGAAAAAGCAACAATGGCAGCTTGCGTCGGTGATTATTGTTTTTCCTGAGTTTGAACGACAACGGATTTAACAAGAGTATTTATAACAAATACTCAGCTCCAGGCGATCAGGAAATCATGTTCACTTGTGAGGTGTTTTTGAAAATAACAAAATGAATAATCGTGGTCATCATAAAGGGGGTTCGAACTCGCAACCTTTAGATCACGAGCAGACTCGAACTCGAACACAAATTCGCCGATTTACAATGAGTCTGAGAGACACGGTCAAATCAGTCAGGATTGTTAAACGGACCTTAACTTTTGACCACTACTGTACAGCATAAGAGAAGGATTCAAAATCCAGGTTGTTTTAATGTTGTTTGGACAGCCTTCTAGTAGCGAGTTTGTCTTATGATTTCAACGTCGTGAGTTCGATCCCTGTGCAGACCTAGCATTTTTTTTATCAGCAACAATTTATTTTTATTGTTAAAAACTGCCAAGGGGACTAGGAAATATCCACAGGAGGAAAATTTCATACCACCTTGATTTATAAAGATACTAAAATTTATAAATATATATAATTGATAGTGGACTTGATAAGTAATGTTTCTGATGAGATAAATAAGTTATGGTTCATGTGTTCTCACGGTCTAGAGGTAACTACCTTGTTTTGGTGTTTGAGTGGTCGCGGGTTCGGTTCCCGTTGACGGTATTTTACAAGGAAGGAAATGAATACTTGCGTTATCTTATTCAGTCCTCAAATATTTAAACATTGCACTTCAAAATGTTGATAAAAAAAACCTTCCCACTGGTTTATACAGAACAAAATACTTGTTTTATAAACTGTGTACGGACCACGATGTGAATATTGCTATTCTATTTAAATTTACAAGATAAAAACATTATTGGGAGGATACGTAATAAATGATTCCCACAGGGCTGATGTCTGATATTAAAATTCAGAACTGACTGGTCACATCTCATTTATGTTATTTAACCCTCTAGTGGTATCTTCCGTGCCAGTTCAATGGCAGCAATTAGAAGAATCCATATTCCTTATTTCGGGTAGACCTATCAATAGCCAAGCCCCGAGGCTGCACGTTGAAAATATTGATTGGTCCACCCCACACATTTACTCAACAACCATCCCATATAATGATGCTATGACATATCATTTCCTGGCCAGCAAAACGGCCGCTAGTGTTCAAAGGGTTAAAATAAGAATACTAAGAATAACGTAATTAAAATAAATACATAAATGAATCCACAAAATGAATATATTCGTTGTTCATAAGTTCTTTCACATAAAACATCTTCGTTAAACGATTTATTTCGTCTTTATCTGTACGATCTATTTATTTCATTCACGACTGTAAACAGAGACAAAGGATTTGGGGGAATCGAGACCCCAAGTGAGCAAATAGCGTCTCGGTATCATAATTTTGCAGTAAATTTGGTAGCCTTTTTCGATTTTAGGCTGAATACTCTCTAAACTTGCGACCAGAAATGTCTTTTTGTCCGAATTTTTGTTTCGAGTTCTCTCCCTTTATTCAAATCGTGATTTGGGTGATCGAGACTATTTGTGATGGTGAAGCGCCTCGATTACCTCTAATAATTTCTTCACCATGAAAGACGAGCTACTGAAAAGGATTATTAATTAAAATCTTTGGTTTTATAATTATTTATTTATTTATACTAATAGCAATCACGTAAAACAGAAGCTTTCATTAAGAGTTCGAGGTTTAAATTAGTTAAACAATCAAGATGTAATTTAATTCATTTTACAGAAAACAAACTAGAAAACCCGTAAAAGCTTCAAAAAATGCTTGCAATCATCCAGAGATTTTAAACACTGACAGCTCTTACATTTGTAGGCTGTTTGTTATTTCCGTGTTAAAACATTTTTGTCACAAGCATTGAACTTCATCAAGCGCTTGGTGCATCTTCGGGGAATCGAACCCAGGACCCCAAGTACAAAAGTTGAACACTTCACGTTACCGCGGAGCCAGTACAACGCACATAAAATTTGTTTCAAAACATCGTGTGGTCAATATTTTCCCTAGCAAGCATAACAAAATGCAATGACAGTTTGCGTTGGTGGGTAATATTTTCAGTTTCACCAGTTTTACAGACACAAGTGCCCAGAAATCATTTCTACTCGTCAGATATTAAATTTAACAAAGAAAAACCAAGTCCACTTCCTTTTCGCAAAGGGGGATCGAACACGGAACCTTTTGGTGGTGGTTACAATAAATTTCCACTGCGCCACGACACTCTACAGTCCATGATCCTCAATTATACAAAATTAACAATACAACTGAAACACATTTTATTGGAAACAATTCGTTCACAGAGTTCCAATGTGTTCTATGTGCCAGTGGGCGCATAGAACACATTGGAACTCAGGGGGCGAATTTGAAAACGCGACAATAACAGCTTGCGTCGGTGATTATTGTTTTGCCTGAGTTCATAAGAGAACGGATTTAACAAAAGTATTTGTAACAAATACTCGGCTCCATGCGATCAGGAAAAAAACATGTTCACTTGAGAGACATTTTAGAAGGGAACAATATAAATCGTCTCGTACATCATAAATGGGAATCGAACTCGGTACCTTTTGATTAGGGCCAGACTGAAATACCTCTAAGCCACGAAGTACTACGTCCAGCACGCAATAATTAAGTCATTCTAGGTTACATTTCATTTTAAACACATTGTGAACGGACAAACTGTCACTGAAGCCTTTCATTCAGCTGAAATGACAGTTTGTGTCAGTGGGTTATATTTTTAGTTTCACGGGTTAAAACAGACACTTGTCCCAGGAAATTATTTTTACTCGTCAGACATTTCACAAAGAAAAAGCAAGTTGACTCCCTTCGCAGAGGTGAAGCAAAGACGAAACCTGTCGGTTGTGGTCATATTAAATTACCACTGAGCCACGAAGCATTACAATCCCTTTGCCGCAATTATACAATATTAACAATACAACTGAAACGCATTTTATGGGAAACAATCTGAAAAAGCAACAATGGCAGCTTGCGTCGGTGATTATCGTTTTGCCCGAGTTTAAACGACAACGGAATTAACAAGAGTATTTACAATAAATACTCAGCTCAAGGCGATCAGGAAATCATGTTCACTTGTGAGGTGTTTTTGAAAATAACAAAATGAATAATCGTGCACATCACAAAGGGGGTTCGAACTCGCAACCTTTCGATCACGATCAGACTCGAACTCGAACACAAATTCGCCGATTTGCAATGAGTCTGAGAGACACGGTCAAATCAGTCAGGATTGTTTAACGGACCTTAACTTTTGACCACTACTGTACAGCATAAGAGAAGGATTCAAAATCCATGTTGATTTAATGTTGTTTGGACAGCCTTCTAGTTGCGAGTTTGTCTTATGATTTCAACGTCGTGAGTTCGATCCCTGTGCAGACCAAGCATTTTTTTTTTATCAGCAGCAATTTATTTTTATTGTTAAAAACTGCCAAGGGGACTACGAAATATCTACGGGAGGAAAATTTCCTACCACCTTGATTTATAAAGATACTAAAATTTATAAATATTATATATAATTTATATTGGACTTGATAAGTAATGTTTCTGATGAGATAAATAAGTTACGATTCATGTGTTCTCAAGGTCCAGAGGTAATAACCTCGTTTTGGTGTTTGAGTGGACGCGGGTTCGGTTCCCGTTAACGGTATTTTACAAGGAAGAAAATGAATACTTGCGTTATCTTATTCAGTCCTCAAATATTTAAACATTGCACTTCAAAATGTTGATGAACAAACCTTGACACTGGTTTGTACAGAACAAAATACTTGTTTTATAACCTGTGTACGGGTCACGATGGGAATATTACTACTATTCTATTTTAATTTACAAGATAAAAACATTATTGGGAAGATACGTAATAAATGATTCCCACAGGGCTGATGTATGATATTAAAATTCATAACTGACTGGTCACATCTCATTTATGTTATTTAACCCTTTGGACTCTAGTGGTATCTTCCGTGCCAGTTCAATGGCAGCAATTAGAAGAATCCATATTCCTTATTTCGGGTAGACCAATCAATATTTTCAACGTGCAGCCTCGGGGCTGCACATTGAAAATATTGATTGGTCCACCCCACACATTTACTCAACAATCATCCAATATAATGACGTTATGGCGTATCATGTTCCTTGCCAGCAAAACGGTCGCTAGTGTTCAAAGGGTTAAAATAAGAATACTAAGAATAACGTAGTTGAAATAAATACATAAATGAATCCACAAAATGAATATATTCGTTGTTCATAAGTTCTTTCACATAAAACATCTTCGTTAAACGATTTATTTCGTCTTTATCTGTACGATCTATTTATTTCATTCACGACTGTAAACAGAGACAAAGGATTTGGGGGAATCGAGACCCCAAGTGAGCAAATAGCGTCTCGGTATCATAATTTTGCAGTAAATTTGGTAGCCTTTTTCGATTTTAGGCTGAATACTCTCTAAACTTGCGACCAGAAATGTCTTTTTGTCCGAATTTTTGTTTCGAGTTCTCTCCCTTTATTCAAATCGTGATTTGGGTGATCGAGACTATTTGTGATAGTGAAGCGCCTCGATTACCCCTAATAATTTCTTCACCATGAAAGACGAGCTACTGAAAAGGATTATTAATTGAAATCTTTGGTTTTATAATTATTTATTTATTTATACTAATAGCAATCACGTAAAACAGAAGCTTTCATTAAGAGTTCGAGGTTTAAATTAGTTAAACAATCAAGATGTAATTTAATTCATTTTACAGAAAACAAACTAGAAATCCCGTAAAAGCTTCAAAAAATGCTTGCAATCATCCAGGGATTTTAAACACTGACAGCTGTTACATTTGTAGGTTGTTTGTTATTTCCGTGTCAAAACATTTTTGTCACAAGCATTGAACTTCATCAAACGTTTGGTGCTTCTTCGGGGAATCGAACCCACGACCCCAAGCTGAATACTTCACGTAACCGCGGACCAGTACAACATACATAGAATCTGTTTCAAAACATCGTGTGGTCAATATTTTCCCTAGCAAGCATAACAAAATGCAATGACAATTTGTTAGTGGGTAATATTTTCAGTTTCACCAGTTTTACAGACACAAGTAGTCAGAAATCATTTTTACTCGTCAGATATTAAATTTAACAAAGAAAAACCAAGTCCGCTTCGTTTTCGTAAAGGAGGATTGAACACGGAACTTTTTGGTGGTGGTTAGGCCTACAATAAATTTCCACTGTGCGACGGCAGTCTACAGTCCATGATTCTCAATTATACAATATTAACACATTTTATTGGAAACAATTCGTTCACAGACTTCCAATGTGTTCTATGTGCCAGTGGGCACATAGAACACATTGGAACTCAAGGGGCGAATTTGACAGCTTGCGTCGGTGATTATTGTTTTGCCTGAGTTCATAAGAGAACGGATTTAACAAAAGTATTTGTAACAAATACTCGGCTCCATTCGATCAGGAAAAAACATGTTCACTTGAGACATGTTTTAGAAGGGAACAAAATAAATCATCTTGTATATCATAAAGGGGAATCGAACTCGGTACCTTTTGATTAGGGCCAGACTGAAATACCTCTAAGCCACGAAGTACTACATCCTGCACGCACGAATTAAGTTATTCCAGGTTACATTTAATTTTAAACACATTGCGAATGGACAAACTATCACTGAAGACTTTCATTCAGCTGTAATGACAGTTTGTGTCAGTGGGTTATATTTTTAGTTTCACGGGTTAAAACAGACACTTGTCCCAGGAAATTATTTTTACTCGTCAGACGTTTCACAAAGAAAAAAACAAGTTGACTTTCGCTTCTCAGAGGTGAAGCGAACACGAAACCTGTCGGTTGTGGTTATATTAAAATACCACTGCGCCACGAAGCATTACAATCCCTCAGCCGTAATTATACAATATTAACAATACAGCTGAAACGCATTTTATGGGGAAACAATCTGAAAAAGCAACAATGGCAGCTTGCGTCGTAGTCTTTGTAAGACTGTTAACCCGGGGCCCTCCTGGCCCTCACAGTCTTTGAGAGACCCGTTCAAATCTAGTCTGACTAAAAATGAAAGAAACTGACCGCATTTGGGTCGACTCAGTTCACGCTTCATATCGAAGACACAAATCACATAATCAACATTCTACTTGTCGTACTCAGCCCAAATATAATTTATTTACGTGTCTGCATCATTTTTTAACGCAAACACAGCATCAAATTCAAGAAATGTTGAAAAATATCCGACTTCAACACGTAAAATAACATCATGTTTCAAAGATAAACAAATTGTACTACGCATGCGCACAGATACTGTGCGCATGTGTAGTACAATTTGTATATCTTTGAAATCGGTGTTTTTTGACGTGTTGAAGTCGGATATTTTTCAACATTTCTTGAATTTGATGCTGTGTTTGCGTTTAAAAATGATGCAGACGTAAATAAATTATATTTGGGCTGATTACGACAAGTAGAATGTTGATTATGTGATTTGTGTCTTCGATATGAAGCGTGAACTGAGTCGACCCAAATGCGGTCAGTTTCTTTCATTTTTAGTCAGACAAGATTTGAACGGGTCTCTCAAAGACTGTGAGGGCCAGGAGGGCCCCGGGTTAACAGTCTTACAAAGACTACTTGCGTCGGTGATTATTGTTTTGCCCGAGTTTAAACAACTGATTTAACAAGAGTATTTATAACAAATACTCAGCTCCAGGCGATCAGGAAATCATGTTCACTTGTGAGGTGTTTTTGAGAATAACAAAATGAGTAATCGTGGTCATCTTAAATTGGGGTTCGAACTCGCTACCATTCGATCACGAGCAGACTGAAATATCACTAGACCACGAAATATAGCATTTAAACACACTGTGAATGGCAAAACTGTCATTCCCATCATTCAATGACGAAGGCGGGGTTGAGATGGGTGGGGCTTTGCACCCCCTCCTGAAATATTCGCCACAGTCCCCCAAACCTCAATTTCATTCCGAATTTTATATTAACCTATTAACCACCCCCACCCACCCCCCACCCCCCCCCCCCCAAAAAAACTCGTTTGTGCATCCACTATTATAGAATTTTGATTGCGCGCCTGCCACCTTAAATTTTAAGCTTGTTGTTAATAAAAATGAGCTGAAAAGTTAGAAATGAGAGTTTCAGCATCCCGAGTTCAAAGGAAAAGAATTTTCCGAGTTTTATATACATTCCAAGCTCTTGATGGAAGTACTGAAATTTCGAATTAATTGTGGCTGAAGGCTCCAGTTCTAGTAATATTGCACGCTCAAAAAGAAAATACGCGTTGGGACGCTTCAGCTATACGAGGAATCATTCTCTACAGTAGTAGTAGTAGTAATATCTTTATTTCACGTGACATGTGCAAAAGATTTTCATTATACAATTATAAAGATAACCATTAATATTAGATGTCACGTGACTTTCCCGCGTTCTGATTGGTTGAACAGAAACACCCTATTTTCCGATAGTTCATCAGCGAAATCGCACAGACCTACTATCATTTTTGAAAAAAGAATAGTGCGCGGTTATAAATAGTAACATTCGAATTCGCTTAGAAAATTCCATTGAAGCGTAAATACTTTACAAGACATCTCGTCCCATATATATTATTACATTTAGTTTGGAGAAATAAAAATATGTGTATCGAAAGTGATGTTTGTAGTAGTGTTGGGGGCGGGGAGGGGGTTAATGGAATAATGCTATTGTGTTTCTTGGGGTTTTGGTTCTCTACCTCTCTATCCCAGAACTATGAGTGGCAGAATTAACTTAGTTTACCTGTTTAAACCCTGAACCATTTTCTTTTCTCTTTGGCTGTGAATAAGAATATTATCTTGCATATATGACCGATGAAGAACCCCCCCCCCTCCCACACACACACACACACATCTAATATAATAAATATAGCATGTCTTTTCGTTGACTATGCCAAAATAGTGGTCCTCGAGGAGAGGATAGTCCCTCCGCAACGCGTCGGGACTATCCTCTCCTCGAGGACCACTATTTTGGCATAGTCAACTCAAAGCCATGCTATATTTATTAAATATCAGCACCCGACCCAATGGGTCCATATGTCACCCACGTCTTTACTTGAAAAAAACATGGCATCTACATCTTTCAGCGAGCTAGATTTTTCATTATCTTCACTGAGCTGTTCAGTGCAACTACCGATATAAATTGATGCGTGTTCACTGATATTATTCTACAGATACGCCATCCCAGGTGGCCAAGTCGACTAAAACGTTAGTTTTGAAAGTGTGTTGGAGGTTGCGGGTTCGATCCTTCTCTGAAACCCTTCTCTCCCAAACATTCATAATCAACAACTTTTCAAGTCTGATCTTTGAAACAACTTTTGTGTTTTGAAATCAAGTGTCCCAAGCTAGTAATGTGGCTTTAATACTCCTCTACAGCAACAAATGGAAACTTATTGGAAACCAAGAGTTCAGGTGCTATAAAAGTAAGGGAAATTGGTTTAAAATATTAACTACTGCCATTGTGCACCACCCCGTTGTTTTTGAAACAAGCATACCCATCAGTTGATTTGGGTTGATTTTTTAATCGGACTGATTTTGGAGTGATAATCGACAGGGGTTATTTTGGGTGTCTACAGGAGCCGAATAATGGCATTGTGGCAAGATGTTTCCCAATTCAAACCAAACATTTCCCAATCTCAGTCCTTATTCAAATAAAAATTTGATTCTTCTTAAATTCTTGAAGGTCTAATTTTGATTATCACCACTTTTTAATGCAACAAAAATATGTGCAGGTAGTTTTTAGATGCGTTTGCGAGGAACCGTGTCAGTTTTTTCTAGGCAAGTCTTGGCTGCCTACACAGGCAGCCAAGACTTGCCTAGACAAAACTGCAAAGCCACAGAATGTAGACTATCACATAAATATCTTCATAATTAATAGAATACAAACAATTTATTGAATAGAGATTACAGATACTGATCATTATTTCATGCTACTGTTTGTTATAAAATGTATATCATGTACTATACATGTAGTACATGTAGAGTCTGTATTAATGTTCTCCGTTCAATATGAAGATAATATTTCTTTTTCTTTGTGTGTTTTTTCTCCCAAAGAAATTCCCAACTGGAGCCTTCATGACGTGAATTTTCCCAATTGCATGGGCCCCGGCCCTTTCCCAAAGAGGGCAGAAGAATCCCTGATCGTTTTGCAGAAAAACATTCCTATCCAGCCAAGACAAAATCCATCTTTCCTAATTTCCTAATTGTGGGTACGACAAGTCTGGTGCGACTTGTTTCGTAAGTATCAAGACTATTTACGACGGTTGATAAGGCGTTCATGTATGTTATTCCAAGACCCCTTTTCATTTCTGTCGCAACAGTTTACAGTTCGTCGGACAGTGTAAACGCAGTTGGTCGTACAGTTAGAAACTCTGTTTTTGTAATTAGTCGTACACTCAAGGAGAAGACAGTGACCCCAGTTATGAGCCCGATTTACGATCCAAGTGTTACAGATTTTCCGTATGAAGGGCCCAATGAAGTGCAAAGTGACTCTTTTAAGCATTCTGAGAGTAAAATGTATTTAACCCTTTACCTAACATGAAAAGCAGACGGCACTTGCAAAAAAATTCTTCAATAACTAATGTTTTTCGTTTTTGTCTCAAAAACATAGGTTATGACCCCTCATTGGAACGAGCTCGACGAGCTCGTTCCAACGAGGGATCATAACCTATGCTTTTGAGACAAAAAATGAAAAAATAAAGAAAATTAATTGGCGATTTTTGAGAATAGCGCTGGCCGGTTTTGGCGTATACGTTGGGTAAAGGGTTAAAACGTCACTGATCTTGTATTTCGGTATCATTTATCACAATCTCGTTCGCAAAAATTACAAATATTTTCGTGAGTCAAGTCAACCAATTCTACGTTTAGAGACAAATGATGTCACAAATCCACATATAATTGGACTTCAGCTTGTTCTAGAAATAACAGTAAACGATTCTACTTACTGTGTGTAGACTGGATTTCCTAGTTATATCCATTAAATGAACACAATCTCACAAAAATGACCGGTAACCCGCGTGCGATTTTTCAGTTTCCGACGTTTCAGTTAGGTGAGTCTCGTCTGACAGCTCACAATTTCCGTTTCAACCGACTGTCCGCTTTTACCCTGTGTTATTTACAACTGGGGTACACTTTTTCTCGGTCTCCAAAAATATCGGCAACAGGATAGGACTATATCTAATTTTTGTAGGCCACACCCCAGGCCCTTGGGGGGGGGGGGGGGTAGAAGGAACTTTTTTAGATATAAGCCTATCCAAATGCGGTGTTCAGTGCTGCCTTAACTTGAATTATTACTTCTTTGGAGGGCATTCTCTACTATATTAACGAAGTTTAGCGGAGCGGTAAAACTCAGTAATTCATGACGTCATCCAACCGGAAGCGATCGGCGAGCATTCATGAAAACAAAATTCATTAACAGTCCGCCGCGCTTCCGGTCATGGTAATAGTAAACCGCTATAGGAACGAAACGTTATTATAACAATAACATGACTTTGTCAGGCGTCCCGGTTTATTAACGGCCCTTAAAGACTGAATAACAGCCATCTGGCTTATTAACTTCGTCTCGGGCCGGTAATAAACCCTCCCTCTGTTATTCATTCCTCTCGATCCGCTAATAAATCGTAACGCCCTCCAAACTCGTGTTATTGTTATATACTGAGTCAAAAAAGAAAATATAATAGAAACAAATGTGAAAAACAACATAAAGGATGAAACATAATAGTTCTAATGTTGCATGTTTTTGGACAAGAAGTCGTGCAAAGAGTTTAATGACATGTTGTTGTCCACCCAACCTTATACAATTTTGCTACGGATTTCAAAATAGCACATTCTACCCGAGAATGTCAAATTGAATGGGTGACCGACGATTTTCCTTGTGTTATGTTGTGCTAGAGAGCCTGGGTTATTGAGAAAACACGCTAGTTTTTGTCTTCCGACATTTTAAAAAATGCCAAGGTTAACCGAAAATCGGAGACTGCGTGCCATTGGTATGTATGAGGCTGGGTTACTTCCAGATGAGCTCGTTGCTGAGTTCGGAGTCACAGTAGCCACTATTTACCGTCTCATTGGAAGGTATAGAACCGCTGGATCTACTTCCGACCGACCGCGTTCAGGTCGACCAAGAGTTACGACCCCTGCACAAGACCTACACATCAGGACGTCTCACTTTCGTGATCTCTTCCTTCCGGCGACGAGGACAGCAGCAATTACTCCTGGTGGAACTAACAATAGAATTAATGCACAAACTGTCCGCAACAGACTCGCTGAACACGGCATCCGAAGTAGGCGTCCATACCGCTGATGGCAGGGCAAGAGTGTATCGCCGATGAGGAGAACGGTTTTCTGATGCTTGCGTGCAGGAATGCGACCGATTCGGCGGGGGTAGTGTAATGGTTTGGCAGGACTTTCCTTGCACCATCGAACGCAGTTGATCTTCATCGATGGTAATCTGAATGGACAGCGATATAGGGACGAAATTCTTAACGCTGTTGTTGTCCCGTTGTTCAACGCTAGCGTCGGATTGCAATTATTCCAGCAAGACAATGCCCGATGTATCTGTAGTGACTTTCTGGAGGAGCAGAGCATCGAACTTCTTCCCTAGCCCCATCGTTCGCTAGATTTGTCGCCAGTCGAGCATCTTTGGGATCAATAAGACCGTCGGGTACGACTTGATGATCGTCAGACTTTAGGCGATTTACGTAATGTCCTAAGGCAGGAGTGGAACGCAGTACCACAGGGTGACATCCAGAAACTTATCAGGTCCATGCGCCGTCGATGTCTTGCCATCCAAGAGGCAAACGGTGGACATACACGCTATTGACTGCATGTGTGAACTTTTCATTTCACCCCCATGTCTGAATTGTGAGGTCCTGACGTGACACTGGCAGCAGTAAGAACATAAAATTATGCAAATTCATACAGCTAGGCTCGAAATATGAATTTATAATAATTTGGGATTAAAGTCGATAATACGAAAAAAAAAATTGCTCCTCAAAGTTTATTATACTTTCTTTTTTGACCCAGTATAGGAACGTTTCGTTCCTATATCGGTTTTCTTAACTTTCTGAGCTCAGACTTGGAGTTCAGCTTAACCCTTTACCTAACATGAAAAGCAGACGACACTTGCAAAACAAAATTCTTGAACAACTAATTTATTTTATTTTTTTGTCTCAAAAACATAGGTTATGACCCCTCATTGGAACGAGCTCAACGAGCTCGTTCCAATGAGGGGTCATAACCTATGTTTTTGAGACAAAAAATGAAAAAATAATGAAACTTTTCTGGCGATTTTTGAGAATAGTGCTGGCCGGTTTTTGCTGTTACGTTGGGTTCAGTTGTTATGCCCACTGTGGCCATAGTATTGTTTTCATGATTGTAGGCTACATCGTGTTAAAACATCTACTGTCAGACGCTTATCGGTACACATGTCTATACTACACGTATAGAATAGATTCGTGTGAAGAAAATAACACACTTTGTGTTAGCATCTTCCTACACGTAGCCCATTCGCTGCATCTTGCAGTGTTTCGAATCCCTAGCTTTGTTCTTGGACACCTGAAGCACATTTGGCCACGAGTGCATCTCATGAAATGTTATTTTATTATCAGCTCCGGTTGGACAAGTTCAGGAACAAAATCTTTCCTGGTATCAACTCTTGCGAGTCAAAAGTACGTATTTTTCCTATTCTTTTCGTATTTTGCACATCACTACCTTCATTTACGTATATAAATTGTGTGTGGATCCTATTTGTTTGGATTTTACGGAATTTCAAACTTTCTCGTATAAATATACACAAATTATACATGAAAATGAAAGTCGTGGTTTTTGAAACACGAAAAGTGTGACAGGCATCAACGGTTCCTGAAAGTCTGCTTCCCGTATAATACTGATAATAAAATAATAGGCTATTTCACGAGAACAATTCGTGAGTCAATATGCTTCAGATATCCAAGAACAAAGCTACACATTCAAACTACTTAAAAATGCAACGTCAGGGCTGCGTTGGGTGGATTCCAAAACTGTTAGCTTTCTTTTGGGGGAGATCGACATGCGCGTTTTTCACATGCAGGTTAAGATTAGCAAATGCAAAAAACAATGATATGGCCTAAAAAGTTAAAATTCTGCATCTCAGACCCTCCCGCGTGGTCCTTTTGTCTGCTGCATACTCTCTTTTTATGACCAATGCGAACTTAAAAAATATGATAATTAAATGGTTTATGTCTGGTATTTTACCCAAGTTAATAAAACTGATAAATTTGTCCCTTGAGTGCAACAAGGCTTTGCAATGCTTTAGCACTGCAAAGCCTTGTTGCACTCAAGGGGCGAATACACCACCACCAGTGCTATTCTGTAGATTACGAGGCCTAAAACACAAAAAAACAAGGTCCAAGAACATGAACTTTTGATGGCAAAGAAATGATTACAAAAATAAAATAAAAAATGCCCAATCGCATGCAATTCTACAAAAAAAATGGTCTGAGAAACAGAAGATCTACCTACCTTGTGAGGCCTATCCACTACCTTCCAAAACGACATTACGAGGTGCAGTTGGAATAGTACTTCCAAGGTATCGCGACTCTTGCTTGGATTTCCAAGAATTTGGAAATCGGTTTCCGTTAAAAACTGGGGGAGTACCCCGAGTATTACGTGACAACAGCAAACTATTTGGAATGGTCTCATACTTCAAGAAAAAACACAGATGGTGTTGGTATTTTCCTTCAGGCAGCCCTGTCGCTGTTTTATGCAATATTTTGAATTCCTAGCTTTGTTCTTGGATACCTGAAGCATATTTGGCCACGAGTTGTTCTCGTGAAATATGATTTTATTTTCAGTTCTGGTACGAATACGATAACAGATTTTGTGAGGTACACACTTAATTATATTTTTATGCACACCAACCTTTATTTTGATGTATAATTTGTGTATATTTATTTGGAATTTATGGAATTATGGGGAATTTCATAGCAGACATAAGAACCGGTGCTTATTCCCAGTTGCTTATTCGACATTCCTTATCAACCGATCTATCGAATAAGGAGCTGGGAATAATTATAACGGTTGTTACATCTCTAGCTTTTTTGTACGTTGTTTTCCTCTACTAAAAGAGCATCGTAATCGCGTTCAAGTGGCAATAAAATAACTTTCGTGGGACTATTTCAAGTTAGATTTTTCATCACAAGTATTCGGGACAAATCGGGAAGCTAATAATGCCTTTTGATGACATTTTTGGTCGATTCTGTACAAAGTCGATCAAAAAAGTGTTATCGTGTGTCATTTATGGAGTACCTGTGATATAGCGTCGCCTGAGTGCTAGAATGTTCTATGTCCCCATACGGGACATAGAACATTCTAGCACTCAGGCGACGATAGAAATGATATTGTATCCTGTAAGGGCCACCGAGCGCCACGTTTCTCATTTCTGTTTGTTCAAATTGCAACAGAACTATATTACGACAGAACAGCGACGGTACTGTTGCGTGTCTTGTTTTCGCGTTTTCTGGAAATATTTTATATTGGAATGCCCTAAAAAAAAGCCGAGACCGAGCTATATTACGACAGAGTCGCGACAGTACGTCCCCTAAGTTCCAATGTGTTCTATGTGCCTACACACTGGAACGCAGGGGGCGAGTACTGTGGTATTATAGCTTTACATAACTGGGTACAACTCTAACATAATACAATAATGTACGCAGATTTGAAGTGCAATAACCAAAGTTATCGACTGTCCGGGCATCTGTACTCAAAACAACTGCGTCGCAATAGCTTACATTTAACTTTTCCAGACATGTACTTTGAATTCTACCGTATCAATCAATATAGTATACTTCTACTTTCGGTTTGAAAGGAAGTATGGACTACTTTCGGTTTGCATAGAAGGATAAGGCCATACAAAATAAATTAATTGATGCTGAGGCAATGTTTTTTTCAATCAGTAAGGAAAGGAGAGTTTTATTTTTAATTTTAATTTTATTTGTTTATTTTTTTTTGGTGGGGGGGGGGGGGGGGAGGGGCGGCAAAAAATTAGCAAATATGGAGAAAACTTTGGTTAGCTTTTTTCACAGAAATATAGAAAGTGCATATTTATACAAATAAATTCTTTTTTTTTTAATTTGAAAAAAAAGCATTCCTCTAAAAACAATTCAAAGGCTTCATGTTCTTTCGATACTCTTTTATTATCTTTGAAGTAAAAGTATTTAATCTATGGGGATTTGCCTCGTTACAATTTATAGAAGAGTGCCTACAGACAAGGCAATTATATTGGAGACGCAACCGAAAGATGCAGTGAAAACGGAGGTAAACGCATTTCCGAAGTGACATTTCTGTGCACGAAATTCAGAGACTTCGCCACACCCATTTGGTGAAGAGTATTTATTTATTTATTTATTTATTTATTTATTTATTTATTTATTTATTTATTTATTTATTGTGATTTTAACGACAATTTCGACAGCCACGGTCACCTCATGTCGGCATGTC
Organism: Pictodentalium vernedei; assembly: GCA_031216915.1. Taxonomy (NCBI): domain Eukaryota; kingdom Metazoa; phylum Mollusca; class Scaphopoda; order Dentaliida; family Dentaliidae; genus Pictodentalium; species Pictodentalium vernedei. The sequence goes on along the minus strand of CM062290.1, from coordinate 77,650,479 downwards.
GGACAGTTTTACAGGTCGAGAGAACCATCGTGGAATGGCGAGCAACTACCAGACTCCCCATTGAAGTAATTCCACACAAGATGGGTTAGCATTGACCTCACCTACCCCCATACATCGTGCAGTCGGGAACGCGGTAGCACAGTCTGAGGTCCTCCTATTTAATCAAAATTGTTAAATCACAAATGGGACATAGTCCCTCAAGGAGAAAGTCCCTCAGGTGGAAATCCAATTATGTGGGGAGGTGCGCTCGTACCCGTCGTATCTCCCATGGGAAAGCCGCACCTGATATATAAGCACAGTAGATTTGCATAGCTTAACAATTAATTTCTACAATCTCTGACGTGGGTTTTCCGAGAAATCTTTTTTTCAGCATATAGCTTCCCGGAAGTAATGTTATCTATATGTTTTTCTAGTCTATCTTATTTTCGATAATCAAACCTGATAACCACTGTCAATAAACACAGAGTGTTTCATTTTGCGTATTGAGAAGGATAATTGCAGTGGAATTCCAGAGAGCAGGACTTGTTTATTTGTAAGTAAAAGCTTTCAACATACGCATATATAATTTTTTCCGCTCCGCTCAACCTAGAAACCTGGACAGCACCCTCTCCCTCCGTCCTTCCGCCTGCGGAGCGACTTTGAATGTGTTTGTGTGCTGGGGAAAGGATGCTGAAATATAAACGGGGGTTCTGGGATCCTCTATCAGGAAATCTTATAAAGGATTGAAAAAATTTGGTCTGAGGAGCGACCTGGGCAAATCTGGGGCATTAGTCCGCTACGGATAACGACCCGGTGCCGTAGTACAGGTCCCACTAAAGACCAAAAATCGCCGAGATCGTACAATGGGTTTACAGTGTGTAGTCTGGCACGCAGTCGTGTTGGTCACTGCAGCGATGGCGACACCGACTCAAAAGGTAAGTTCTTTGGTACAGAGGAACCCCATTAACTCAATAGCCGCTTTGCCAATGAAAATTATTCAATTAACAAGAGTTTTCAATTAACAGGGATTGTGTCACATTTCTGTGAAAAAGATAAACAAGAGATAAACTTAGCATTTATTCTATTATACCTTGTTTGAAAGAGCTTATGGGTTTGACAGATCTCCATAAGCTCTCTCAAACAAGATATAATAGATTAAATGCCTACATTGGATGTACTGAGGCCAAATAGGTCTATAAACAAGGTAAACTAAGGAGAGTCAAGGTAATTTCTCGACATGTTGCAAAATTTTGTATTCAATTTACAGGAGTTTACTCTATAACGTATATTCAATTAACAGGTCAAATTTGTACTGGAGGTATGGTAAATGGTTTTGTCTTGGGAAATTATATTCAATTAACATGGTTATTCAGTTAAGAGATATCCAGTTAAGTGGGCTCCACTGTATTAAGTAGGCCAAGTATAAAACAATTAAGTGTGTCAACACATCAGGTAGAGATGGGCGATATTGTCATTTTAGTGTTCAACCGATGATCGGAACTGGTCACCACAATCAGTCGATTGTGGGCAATCGGGTGACAGCTGGAACATCGGTTCAACCGATTGTTGCCAAGCATTCTGTGACTATTCAAAAACTGCATTTTATTATCTTCTGCAATTGTTTAATTGTTAATGTAAAATGATGTCAATGATACCATTCAATAAAGTTGAAAAACACCACAATGTGTATTCTTAATCTCTCTAGATGTCCCTTTACGAGATGTACAAGTTAAACGACATGTAAAGCTTAGAATTGGGCGTACTTACGGCAATCGCCAGTTCGTACCGGAAAAGTGAACGTTGCACTCCATGACTCAAGTCGCGGTAAAAATTACCAGTTGCGCGCACTTGTGTGGTAAACATGGCTCTGAGAGAGTCACGTTTATACCGCCAAAGTGTGCGCGAGTGGTAATTTTACTGGACCGGAGTCAATCGAGTTTAACACTGTGAAATCTGTTCAATTTAATGTAGTTCTTTCGAGTCTCGACGTTTCTAGTAGTGAACGGACTGTAAACATTGTAAAATATATTCAATTTCATGTAGTTCTTTGCGAGTCTCGATTAGTCTAGTGTTGGGTACGGTATTACAATCGGAATCGGCCGATTGTGAGCTCAAATAACTAGTAATCGGTCAGCGGCTATTTTTGGTAACCGGTTGAACACTAGGAATTTTGATATCGGTATCGGTTTTAGTATTTTTGGGGGTGGGGGTGGCGGGGGGGGGGGGTATACCTCAGTATCGGTTCGGTATTCGGTATCTGACTTGACTGAGATTTGCTGATAGTACCACAGCAGGAAAAACAAAATAAGTTGTTGTAGTATCATTAGTTCACAACGCTATAAATGACACTGCCAATGAGCTTAACAGTGGCATTCTTTTACGACTTCAAATAGGGGGCGCGGTGGCTCAGTAGGTAGAGGTGCAGGCTGCAAGCCGAGAGGTCCTCGGTTCGAATCCTACCTGCGGCAACCGCGTTGTGTCCTTGGGCAAGACACTTCACCCCCACTGCCCATGTGGGGGAACGATGACGCTGTGTACTAAGGCGTACTGCACGTCGATGGTGCACCTGTCTTCAACCAATGCTAACCCTGTTTGTGTGGAGTTAGTATGTTGGGGAGCTGACAGTTGCTCGCCGTTGCTCGGGGGTTCTCTCCGGATACTCCGGCTTCCTCCACCCGTAAAACTGTCATGGTCATGATTAGCCATTGTGCAGAAATATGTGACCTTAAACACCAATAAATAAATAAATAATAAATTACGACCACAAATCATGTCCACAGTAATTTTGTGACTTGTTCTAACCGCACCTTAATGTTTAAAGATATATTTCAGGCCTTTACGATCATAGAGCACATGTGCCCTAGTCCCAGAGTCCTTGACCATGTCATCTTTAGGATGCCTGCTGACAATAAACAAAACACCTGGGCCGTGATTTCTACTAAGGTCTTGACTGACTTAACAGACAGCCAAGACTTTAACTAGAAATTACTGCTGTACAGGTTTTAGTCTGGTGGAAATTCAGGACAGCTGCCCAGTCCATTGAGGGTTAACAAAACAGAAAAGAAAATCAGTCGCTTATGTCATGAAAATGAACGTTTCAACTGTTATCAAGCGTCAACAGGGACTTATAGTGAATGTAGGAAAATTTGAAATTTCAACGGTATCGGTGTTCAATGATGGTTTGGTTCAGCTTGTCGGTATCCCCATGATATCGGTATTGTTTCGGTTTTTCGGTATATTGCCCATCTCTAACAACGGACGGACTGTAAACATTGTAAAATATATTCAATTTCATGTAGTTCTTTGCGAGTCTCGATTAGTCTAGTGTTGGGTACGGTATTACAATCGGAATCGGCCGATTGTGAGCTCAAATAACTAGTAATCGGTCAGCGGCTATTTTTGGTAATCGGTTGAACACTAGGAATTTTGATATCGGTATCGGTTTTAGTATTTTTGGGGGTGGGGGTGGCGGGGGGGGGGGGGGGTATACCTCAGTATCGGTTCGGTATTCGGTATCTGACTTGACTGAGATTTGCTGATAGTACCACAGCAGGAAAAACAAAATAAGTTGTTGTAGTATCATTAGTTCACAACGCTATAAATGACACTGCCAATGAGCTTAACAGTGGCATTCTTTTACGACTTCAAATAGGAGGCGCGGTGGCTCAGTAGGTAGAGGTGCAGGCTGCAAGCCGAGAGGTCCTCGGTTCGAATCCTACCTGCGGCAACCGCGTTGTGTCCTTGGGCAAGACACTTCACCCCCACTGCCCATGTGGGGGCACGATGACGCTGTGTACTAAGGCGTACTGCACGTCGATGGTGCACTTGTCTTCAACCAATGCTAACCCTGTTTGTGTGGAGTTAGTATGTTGGGGAGCTGACAGTTGCTCGCCGTTGCTCGGGGGTTCTCTCCGGATACTCCGGCTTCCTCCACCCGTAAAACTGTCATGGTCATGATTAGCCATTGTGCAGAAATATGTGACCTTAAACACCAATAAATAAATAAATAATAAATTACGACCACAAGTCATGTCCACAGTAATTTTGTGACTTGTTCTAACCGCACCTTAATGTTTAAAGATATATTTCAGGCCTTTACGATCATAGAGCACATGTGCCCTAGTCCCAGAGTCCTTGACCATGTCATCTTTAGGATGCCTGCTGACAATAAACAAAACACCTGGGCCGTGATTTCTACTAAGGTCTTGACTGACTTAACAGACAGCCAAGACTTTAACTAGAAATTACTGCTGTACAGGTTTTAGTCTGGTGGAAATTCAGGACAGCTGCCCAGTCCATTGAGGGTTAACAAAACAGAAAAGAAAATCAGTCGCTTATGTCATGAAAATGAACGTTTCAACTGTTATCAAGCGTCAACAGGGACTTATAGTGAATGTAGGAAAATTTGAAATTTCAACGGTATCGGTGTTCAATGATTGGTTTGGTTCAGCTTGTCGGTATCCCCATGATATCGGTATTGTTTCGGTTTTTCGGTATATTGCCCATCTCTAACACCCGGACAATGAGAGGTGCTTTGTCGAGACGCATTCGTTTTGCTATTTTCAAATATTTTCGGAACATTATTGTCCAGAGAAGTGGATGGGGTGAAGCTCATCTCCAGCCTTCCCTTGAACAACTAACTGAGCTTAGATACCTACTTTCAGCTCGTGTAAGAGGCGAGAGAGGGGTAGAGTTGAGACTCGATATTTTCTGACAAAACATAGCCATACAATGCATCGTCGAATGCACATTGTCAACTGAAAAGCAGACGACAGTTGCAAAAAAATTCTTGAACAACTAATTTTTTTCATTTTTTATCTCAAAAACATAGGTTATGACCACTCATTGGAACGAGCTCGACGAGCTCGTTCCAACGAGGGGTCATAACCTATATTTTTGAGACAAAAATGAAAAAAATAATGAAAATTAATTGGCGATTTTTGAGAATAGCGCTGGCCGGGTTTGGCCGTTACGTTGGGTAAAGGGTTAACTGTTAAAGTGCTGAAAAACAACAACAAAAATTTTTGGTCACCAAAATTTGTTGACATGTCTTTGGCACTTTGCCTAGTTATAAATTTTAGCTTAACTTGACAAAGTCAAGATAAGCTATTTCCATCACGCGTGCGGACGTCTGTTAGTCTGTTTGTCTGTGAGTCTGTTAGTCTGTGAGTCTGTTCACATTTTCCTTTAGCACAGGCTACAACCCGTAGTTCTTGTCCGATCGTCACAAAATTTCATATGCAGGTTTGAGGTCATGTCTAGATAAGAACGTCCCCTTTTGGTTGCGATCGGTCAACCACGATGGCTGCACGAGCCCAAAACCAGAAAACGTCTAGCACAGCCTACAGGTCGTATTTATGAAGAGATTTCATGGTAACTTGGTAGGATGACTCTGTATAATATCTAGGTGTGAACGTCCCCTGTTGGTCACGATCTGTCAACCGTGACGGCTGCATAAGCGAAAAAAACTTTTAGCACATTCTAAAGGTCATATTTAATACGGAGTGATTTCATTGTAACTTGAAAGGATGACTCCGTATGATGTCTGGATGAGAATTTCCCCTTGGTCGCGATCTGTCAACCGTGATGACTGCCCGAGCTATAAAACCGAAAACATTTAGCACAATCTACAGGTCGTAGCTATGGAGGGATTTAACTGTAACTTGGTAGGATGACCCCATATAATGTCTAGATGAGAACCTCCCCTTTTGGTCGCGATCGGTCATCGGTGATGGCTACAGGGGCCCGAAACCCGAAAACTTTTAGCACATTCTACAGGTCATATTTAATACGGAGTGACTTCATTGTAACTTGGAAGGATGACTCCGTATGATGTCTAGATGAGAACTTCCGCATTTGGTCGTGATGACTACCCGAGCTATAAACCCGAAAACATCCACAGTCTACACTTCGTATTTATGAAGGGATTTCATTGTAACTTGGTAGGATGACTCCAGATAATGTTCTAGATGAGAACGTCCCCTTTTGGTCACGATCATCAGCCGTAACGGCTGCCCAAGCCCAAAACCCGAAAACCTTTAGCACAGACTATAGGTCGTATTTATAAAAGGATTTCATTGTAACGGATGACTGAGTGTAATGTCTAGATGAGGACACCCCCTTTTGGTTGGGATGGGTCAACCGTGATGGCTACACAGGCCCGAAACCCCAAAACTTGAGCACAGTCAAAAAGCCATGTTTATGAAGGGATTTCATTGTAACTTGATAGGATGACTCGTTTTGGAATAATTTCACTGTAACGTCTTAACTTTTGGTTGACATACATTAACTGTGAGAGCCACATTAACTCCACCCTCACTTCTTTAGTGCAGCCTATACCTCAAATTTTTTTTATTGAAAACATAGCACACAGGGAACAGAAATTAACATATTCTCAATTATCACAACTTTGTCGCATTTCACAATCCTTTCATAAATATTGAACATTATCCTTTTCATCAAACCCAACACGCAATCACGTTAAGCTACAGTATCATTGACACTTTCATTGGGAGAGTGACTAACCCCCCCCCCCCCCCCCCCCCCCCCCCATAGATTATAACAATAACAAGGCCAATCCGTACAGACTAAATAATATCACTTCAAAGATAATATGAAGCATATCCACTGAATATGAAGCCTTTGAGTTATGGTACCCGCACTTTGGAGTAAACCCCAAATATGGGCTTTCAGCACTCAGAAAAATAAGCCTTCCAAATGTACCACCCTACTTGGAATAGGTTGCGGCTCAGGTACCTCTAGGGTCCATGAGCAGAGCTAAAGTTGGGGACACCGCGCCTACTCTGCCGACCATGGAGCGCCTGCTCTGCTAAACCTCAAGCTTGCAGCGACGGGGTCCCAAAAGAGAAATGCAGGTTTCAGATTACAGTTCTCTCTCGTTCGGACGTTGGATATTTTTGCCGCCACAATAACAACACTGTTGAAATACTCAGGAGGACTGTCCAAGAATAGAGATCCCCTTGATAGTTGATACCTTGATAGCCCAACATATTTTATTGGGTTCCCGATGGAAGAATGCACGACGAAATTAAGGATTGGGAAAAAACAACCCATTTTTCAGCAACCCCTGAAATACTAAGAGCGAAAATTGAGGAATTTATAGGGTGTGTATCCTCTACTAATTTGGGGTTCTATGTTGTGTGAAAACTTGTATTGAGCCAGTGCTTTGGGGCCAGCAGACATTTTAACGGAAGCAAGCCCCCAGACCCAACCAACCCACCCACCCACCCAGTCCAGCGCTTCTATAGTTCATTGCCTGTATGTTTTAAATCCAATCGTCCGAAATATTCCAGGCGATCAGAGGCGGCGGAGGCTCGATAAAAGTGGAGGGGCACAGGTTTTCAAGGTTACCATGGTTCAGCCCAATGAGAGGAAAGGTTACAATCGTATATCGGTAAATGTACCATGACACACTATAGTGTCTTGTTCAGATGAGCATGCCGTGGTGGAGACACTGGCCTGTCTACTGCGTCTACGTCAATCATCTTCCAATCCGAAGGCTAGCCTTCGGGTTGGAAGATGGTCGAAGTAGGAAAAACTGACTGAAGCGACCGAAGGTGGGATTCATTGGCCAAATGTTGTTTGGTTTTGGAAATAATATTTTACAGGAATGCCTTATGCTGGCACGTTTTCATGCGCCCATTTTAACTCATTGTGCAACCACTCAACATATCCGTGGAAAGAAGTGGAGGGGCACGTGTCCTCTGTGCCTCCCCGATTCCGCCGCTTCTGCCGTCGATGAATAAAAAAAGTACCATAAACATTATTTTTCTTTCAATCGACGCAAGAAATGTTCCTCAGTCGAGAACAGATTTGATCGAACTTCTAATGACATTATAATAATCCTTATGAATGAAGACACGCCAAGTGGAACACGAAAAAATATCTATTTATCTGAGGTCATGTTAACGGTATTCTGCGCGCAAACTCCACGACGAGTGGATAAACAAACAAGTTCATAATGGTGTTGGATTTCATATGGAATTAGAAATACAGTTCGCTCACTTGATGCCTGATTTGGGGGACCCCACAGGGGACCCCGGAAGTGACGTGTTGTCACGTGATCTAGTTACATCACGTTTAGTTTTCATGGTAGCCCACAGGAGCAACCATCTTGTGACGTTATTACCATAGTGATACGTAGTGTAAGTGCGCAACGCGTGTTGTTAGGGTGATATGTGTTTCCGCCATCCATTTTGTATATTGAACCCCGCCATCATAGTTTCTATGATAGCATGTGGTTGCTATGGGCCTGTAAGGCTTTTTAAAGGAAAGGGGTATGTTCTGAGGGTGTGTTCTATTCAATGGTAGCATATCTAATTACCACAAACAACCCGACAATCCTGACACATCGCCAAAACTACCGAAGCGGCCTTGTATTTCCGCATTTTGGGCTTATTAGAGGAGCACTACACGTAGTCCTATAAAGCGCGTTTTAAATGCATTGGGGTAGTTTGCCGGTTCGGATTTTCACATAATCCCATTTTTTCTACTTATTAGAGGCGCTATTAGAGGCGCTATTCTAGTAAATTTAACCCTAGAAGTTCATCTTGTCCTAGCTACTCTTGACTGCCCATAGTTATGACCTCTGCTCTCGCCCAAGTCTTATAATCACCAGTCAGATTGTTCGATTTCACATAATCCGTACCCAACCATACGGAGTTATCTCCCTTGTGTACAACAAAGGTCTCTATAATTCTCAAACCCAAAAAGCAATCGAGCAGTTACTGAAAAGTCATTGCTCGAACGACTCGAATCCCATCGAGCAAATGAGCTATAGAGCAATTGCTTGGGTCAGTTTTCTTCAATTTGACTGGCGATTAAGACTTGGACGAGGGCAGAGGTCGTAAGAAGGGGTAGTAAGGAGTAGCCAGTACAAGATGAACTGCTAGGGTTAGAGTAGCGAGAATAGCGTGTATAACAGGCAATAAAATTGGGATTCTGGGAAAATCCGAACCAGTAAATTACTCCAATGAATTTAGAACGCACCATATAACACTACATGCTACTCTTATAAGCGCAAGTGGGGAAATCAAAGTGCGTTTCGGTAGTTTTGGATTGATTTGGGAGATTTGTCAGGTTGTGTTTGTGGTAATTAGATATGCTCCCATTGATTCGACCACACTCGCCGAACATACCCCTTTCCTTTAAGAAGCCGTCTAGGCTCATAGCAATCACGTGCTACCATAGAAACTAAGATGGCGGCCTCCAATATACAAAGTGGACGGCAGAAATACGAACAGACCTAACAATACGCGCTGCTCATACCCACTGACACCACGTATCACTATGGTAATGAGCTGCTCACGCGGGCTACCGTGATAAACAAACATGACGTAGATAGATCACATGGCATGTCGTCACGTCCGGGGTCACTTGCGGTGTCCCACGAAGCAGGCATCCAGTATGTGAGCTAAGTACTGGAATTAGACTGGTGACCCGAGAACTTGCCGTGAAACGTTGTTGACGATTTTCCCCAAAAAGCTGAAGAGTCGTTCGAGCAATGATCGATACGAATGACCGTACGACTCTTCCGCCATGTCATGACCACAGCCAGATTATTTATTTATTTTGTTTTATTTATTTATTTATTGAGGTTTATCGACACTTTCGACAACCAGGGTCACCTCGTGTCGGACACTTTTATGAGTGAATGAAGCCGGAGTACCAGGAGATAACCACCGAGCAACGGCGAGCAACTGTCAGCCTTCCCAACGTACTAACTCCACACAAGCAGGGGTAGCATTGGTTAAAGACAAGTGCACCGTTGACGTGCAGTACGCCTCACTACCAAGCCAGAAAATAAGCAGACTGTCATCTGCAAAATGAGGTCACCAGAGGAGGGTGAATTTAGTGATGCTACCCTGCACAGCAGGGTGGCATCACTAAATTTACCCTCCGAGAACCTCAATCTGAACAGGGTCTCAGAACAGAAAGAGGTACCCAGGGGATAAATTGGGATTGCATCATCAAATTCACCTTCTGGAGACCTCATTTTGCAAATGTCAGACTGCTTATTTTCAGGCCGCCTGCTTACTGCACTGCGCCACCGTGCCTCACGTGGCCAATCAGGATTAAGTGCCTTGCCCGATGCCAATATCTGGTGGGAATCGAACCGTGGACCTCTCAGTTTTAAGTCTAATACCGGAACCACTGAGTCACCGCACACCGCCACGACCAGATAATAAAAAGGGATTCCAAAATTGAGGTGCTTCAAGTGAAGTGCTGCAGATGTGGTGCTGGAAGTGGGGTACTTCGCAAACGTCTCTGAACACGATCATACTGTCTTATATCCTTAGGCCCCACAACGACCACGTTTCACAATTGAAACCAAGATAGCAAGCATACATACGACAGAAGCAAGTGTCACTTTTACAATAAGTGTGGGGGTGGCCATAATAACTCCGCGCAACAGCATGATACAGTAACATATTAACCCATGGCCTGTCCCCGAAGCTTTTAGGTACTTCGGTATCGGGACCCCCTCTGGCAATTCAGTCTTTCACCCCACTACGGCTGACAGCCTGACCCTGGTACGGTAGGCACTATGCCGCAGTACATAGCCCTATATCCATTTTGCGGGTTTCCTGAAGAATTCTACTCACAACTTGACATATTATTTAAATAAGCATTAAAATAATTACTGTATATAAATATACATATAGTATACTCATGAGAGTATATATATGTGGATAAATACATATGAACATGTATCGCTACGGCGCAGATAGCAAAGTGCCTTTAACCATTGGAGCCCTTAGGCGCTGGCAACAGCGCCTCAGCAAAAGCAAAATGGCGAGCCCCTTGTCCCTGCGGGCCCTTAAGCCTCAGCCCAGTCAGCCTTATGAACAATACGTAACTATGGTAACTATGCCACAGACAACCCATATGACGTCACTGGTCATATGACTGTTGGCGTCACTTTCGGGTATTAAAACCACAGACTCAACTACTTTACATTTGAAGATTGCCAATGGAGACTGGGCGGATCCGTTTGGTATTTGTAGAGAGGTTAGGTAATAATTTAATTTAAGAATACTGTGCGATTGTTGGAATAAATTGTTACTAACCCCTTTGATCTATTGGCTGTCCATTGTATTGTTTTCCAAATGGACACCGAATTTTCTTTTTCGAAAAAATGTATTCCTACTTAGTTTAAATGGTAAAGGCCAAGCGCCCAAGCCACCATTTTAATTCTGTGAGGAATTCGACACTGTTGTGGAGTGGAACCAGTCTAGCCCTTGAATGGTTTATCGTCTGTGTTTAGATTCAATCGCCTGGGATATATCAGCTGGTTGGAAAAGCGAACCTATGGTTCGCCTTTCCAACCAGCTGATATATCCCAGGCGATTGAATCTAAACAATACAATGAAGATTAATTTTCTTTGAATGAACGTTAGAAATGCTGTTCAATGGAGATTTAATTTGACCGGATGTTTGATGACAATGCCATTAGAAATGAAGACTCACCACAACCGGAGTTTCATGAATACGCCACGCACGTAGTTCCACTATTTATTTATTTATTTATTGGTGTTTAAGGTCACACATTTCTGCACAATGGCTAACCATGACGTGACAGTTGTACGGGTGGAGGAAGCCGGAGTACCCGGAAAGAATCACCGAGCAACGGCGAGCAACCGTCAGCTCCTCAACATACCAACTCCACACAAGCAGGGTTAGCATTGGTTGAAGACAGGTGCACTATTGACGTGCAGTACGCCTTAGTACACAACGTCACCGTGCACACACGTGGGCAATGGGGGTGAAGTGTCTTGCCCAAGGACACAACGCGGTTGCCACAGGCGGGATTCGAACCGAGGACCTCCGGCTTGCAGCCTGCACCACTACCAACTGAGCCACCGCCCTCCCCCCCCCCCCCCCCCCATATAGTCCCACTAAATGTGCTAATATCTATGTGTTTTCAAGGCACATTAAACACATTTTGATTGGAATATCTATAACTGGAACACGATGGAATTTCTGTATATCTATGTGAGTAAAAGGATATTTCATCATCGGTAGGTTGCGCGCAACTTTCCACGAAAAGTAAGTAAACAAACTCTCCATAACAGTATCATATTGCGAACGGAATTAAACTGGTGGCGTGAGGTTTTGGTTAAGGCCTTTTTCTGTTCTCAGCTGTCGTTTTTCTAGAAATTAGCTGTCTATACACCATTGTCACAGACCATCGATGTATTTATACTTATTTTTTAGGATATGGATTCAAACGTGTGTAAATATTGCTCCAGAAAAGGAAATACTCAGCGGTGTGGTGGATGTCAAAGCGCCCTCTACTGCTCCAAATCATGTCAGCAGTCTGATTGGCCGACTCATAAAAAAGAGTGCAAAAGATCCAAAACTGCAACCAAACGCGAAGCTCAAATCCAGTCACCCGCTCCAGAAAAGTCTGCAGAACACAAGATTTGTCAGCTCTGTTCCAAGGTTGGACAACATAAAAGGTGTTCCAGATGCAAATGCGTGTTTTATTGTTCTGAAGAGTGCCAGAAAAATGATTGGAAGAAACACAAGAGAGTCTGTACGTCAGTGTCTCAGAACGAACACATGAACCCTATAAACGCACAGGACAGATCCCAAGGAAGTCGCAATGCAACTCACTCATCGACCAGGGAAAACATTGACCCACAAATGAATATGTCAAGGAACACTTTTAATGTAGGATCATTAAGCGACTTTTACGCCTTGCCATCTGCTAATCCTAAGCTGTACAAACCGAGTGATTTTGGTTTATCGGCATACAAAGAAATACAAGAACGGGTCGCAGTTTTGTTTCCACATCTGACGGTCATAACCAACGCAAATGTTATCTCTTATGGACAGAAATTTGGTAGCGTATTGGTAATGCGAATATCACATCTGGGTACGTATGTACACAGACACGTTGCTTCATTAAAGGTAAGTCACAAAGTACAAATCATGAGCGGATACAGGGAAGGCTATAGCTCCTGCGCGCGTCTTCAGCTTTATGACCCGTTATGCATGGTTCCCCTTTTGCAAAACTGGAATACGTTTGAATAAAATGTGGGAATATGTTCCAATAAGGCTAAAATATTCTTCCTCTGATTGGACGAGAGCTCGCTTAGTATATTCTATGTTTACGCCACAAGTGGCAAATGTTACCGTCTGACGTCCCAACGCGAAATATTTGAAATGACGTCGCCCGTTTCGTAATTGCTTCACCAATCGAGTGACGAGCAAGCCGCTTCATTTTTCTGGATTTTTCACTCGTGCAGCAGACGGTGTTCCTGATAAAGTGTTGTTTAAATTACAAACCGATTTACGATTTGAACTGAGATGGAATGAGTTTATCTGGTTTATTGATTATTTATCCAGTGCCGTCGTGGATACACGAGAGGTTTGTTTACTAAACCTGTGATCGTTAAAAGTTGCCCTGAAAAAGGCAACTTTTAACGATTACATGTTTAGTAAATAAACTTTTCGTGCTTCACGGTGTAGGTTTTGGGCCATGAGTAGTGTATTATTGGAACATATACGTTATTGTGCTGAATTGACGGTAGCGTGGTTTGAGGTTTGCGGCTCGGAGAGTATGTTCAACCGAGACGCGAAGCGTCCCGGTTGAACATAAGCTCCGAGCTACAAACCTCAGACCACGTTACCGTCAATTCATCACAATAACTTATAATGTTGGTATTTGATGTGGATCACTGTCTTCAGTCCACCAATACCAAGATGAGGATATGAGTTGAGTCGAACGTCACTCATTCGAGCAACTGCTCAATTGCTTATGTGTTCGACAAGATATCATCCGCCTATGTAATGCCTGTTCCAGTGACTGGTGACTGGTGGGTTCAGTGTTCCAGTGACTGGTGGGTTTGTTTATTGTTTATTGGTGTTTAAGGTCACATACTTATGCACAGCGGCTAATCATGACCGTGACAGTTTTACGGGTGGAGGAAGTCGGAGTACCCGGAGAGAACCACCGAACAACGACGAGCAGCTGCCAGTTCCCCAACATCGTAACTCCGTACTGTAGCACAGGCAGTGATTGGTTGAAGACTTGCACCATCGACGTGCAGTACGCCTTAGCACACGGCGTCATCGTGCCCCCATGTGGACAATCGGGGCTAAGTGCCTTGCCCAAGGACACAACGCGGGAGTCCGAATCAATCGCTCAGACGGTCACCCATCCGATGACTAACCGGGCTCGACGTTGCTTAACTTCGGTGATCTGACGAGAAACAGTTACCGGATTACCGCAACTCCACCGCACCCCCTGACTGGACGGTTGACTCCTGTATTACATAATGATGAGACATTGGGTGGCTGGGTGGGCTTTGGGTGGTGGGTTCCTGGGTCGATGAATTGGGTGATCCGAATGGTCTGTTCAGAGGTCGGTATCAGAGATAGCTAGACCTAGATCTCATACTACCTATTAGTGTCTAGTGTACCTACTCCTTTCCCTGTTCTGGGAGTAGCCAGAACTGGGGCAGGAGTAGGTAGTCTAGGTGCCAATAGGTAGTAGGAAGCCAGGTATAGACTGAAACTCTGGGAGATGTCGAGTCAGATAATGTCCGTTTCGGTGATTTTTTGTTGTTTTTTTTATTTTAGGTAGTTGTGGGATCCTTTCCGTTAATTGGGCGTACTTTAATTCAACCAAATGGCGACGAAAACAAATATTTCCTTAACGCGCGCTGCTCGTGCCACTCACACCATCCATCATCACGACAATGACGCCCCAATGTTGCAATCGCGCGGACTACCATGACAACACATTTGACACTTGCCATGTTCCGCGAGATGACGTCACTTTTGGGTTCCGGCAAAACATGACTGATTCATCCCTCTCATACTACTCCAAGCTATACTCCTACTTGCTCGTCCAGTTGAAACTTTAGAATCTAATATTTAATTTTTTTGTTCACGGAATGCTGGGTTGACTACTCGGTGGTCCATGAACTTAAATCATGTTAGAGACTCAGCATCATATCACCATTTATCATATGACTCGTCCGTTCTGTTCACTTTAAAACATTTGATATTTTGTTTTCATATTAATCAGTGATAAATAAAGCCTTCCGTCAATTTCATTGTGCAATTTCAAAACTAGACAATTTGATTGGCTGAACAAAATACAACTGGGCAACATTTTCATAATTTGCATAATTAGAGTTCGGAGCTTTCATTGGTCAATTTCAAAACTTGACAGTTTGATTGGCTAAACAAAATACAACTGGGTCACATTTGCATAATTTCGGTAGGGAGAATTCACATTATCTGCCCTATTTAGGGTGGGTTATATTGTATTAATCTCTCATTGGAACGAGCTCGACGAGCTCGTTCCAATGAAGGGTCATAACCTATGTTTTGGAAGCAAAAAATGAAAATTTTTAGTTATACGAGGATGTTTTTTCCAAGTGCGGTCTGCAACTCAAGTTAGGTGATGGGTTAAAAAGTCATACTAAGTGGCTATTTGTGCGTGTGTGTGTCATATGATAAATAGAATATGAAATGAGTGTTTTTCTCATATAATATTTATAAAACTCGTCCGAATTTTCCGTTTGGGCTCGCCAGAGGCTCGCCAAAATGGAAAATTCTTAGACTCGTTTCATAAATATTATATGAGAAAATCTCTCATTCCATATCCTCTATATATACTCGAAATGGCCAATCATGAGATTTGCGCAACATCCCAGTGAACACCAGTATTCTTTTTTTTTGTCTCTTGGCAGCTCGTAAAATGGTAAAATGTGCTTTGCACATCAGCCGAAAAGGCAAATGCATCCATTTGCTGGCGTGTTGTGCTAATTCTATGTTCGTATGCTACCTGTAATTAAAAAAAAACATTTTTTATTTCTTTCAGGACTGCAATGGTAAAGAAGTACCAATATTTTTCTACCTACACACTGAGCCAGAACCAAACTTTCATTGGTCAGATTTATTACCTGGGAACTATGTCTGTTACATAAACCCACACCTTCACGATTTTAGAGACGGTCAAACAGGATTCAGGATAGATTATCGGGAGTCAATACGGATTTTATCACCTTGAGGATTATTGTGAAGATTAGTAAGAAGAGGCGACGGGACCATTGGGTGTAGGGGACACATAACCTCCCTCACACATACTTTATTTCATGCACAGTCTTTCTACGATATTACTCAATAGGTGTAAATTTGAGACGATCCAAATGAGTCAATATACCCGAACTCCTGAAACACATTTTCTGGAGATGTAAATAGGAATTGAAATATATTTTATCTCTCGCTTTATCGGAGAAGGGACATAACTATTCCACCAATAATTTCCAGTCGGGACATTTCGTCAGGGTTAGAGTTTAAGATATCAATTCCCTCGTTAACTGGTAGAGTGATAAATTATTTTTTATCACAAAAATGTATTCACATGTCTTTGCCTTGTTACAATTTATGGGAGAGTGCCTTTAGGCTGTGTGATACGTGCCTGTAGGCTGTGTAAGCCAGGCCTATAGGCACTCTTCCATAAATTATAACAAGGAAAATCCATCCAGATAAAATAATTTCATTAAAAGATAATATGAAGCTTATCCACTGAATATGTAGCCTTTAAGTTATGGTACCAGTTCTTCGGAGTAAAGCCCAAATATGGGCTTCCAGAACTCTACCAGTTAATAATTATGTACTGCCTTCACCCTTTACCTAACGTAACACTCCAAACTGACCTGCTATTCACAAAAATCACCATTCAGTTTTCATTATTTGTTTAAAAAATGTAGCTTATGACCCTCATTGGAACGAGCTCAGCGAGCTCGTTTCAAAAAAGGACATAGGCTGTGTTTTGAAGCAAAGGAAATGGAAAAAATTAGTTCTTCAAGAATTTTGTTTGCAAGTGTCGTCTGAGTTTTGTGTTTGGTAAAGGGTTGAAAAAAAAATAGATTTGATAGTTGGACTTGTGTCATACTCACAGTCAGTCATCCAAATTGTGGCCTGTAATACCCGATTCGGGCTGCCGGGCGTGGGGTTGGGGGCTGGCATGACCAGTTTGGAGTACCGGTGCATTGTGTGTTAATTGAACACGAAGTTACGCCACACCTGTTACATGGACATTTTATTTTTTCACTAATATATTTCCAAGAAGTCTTTTAACTATAATCCCGACTGGCTGATATTCCAACTACAACATCAATGATGATGTTGTTGGAATGTTAGTCAGTCAGGACTTGAGTCCTCGCAGTCAGACAACTCGGGTTTACCAACCCCCACCCCAGTTGGTCATCTTTGCCACGCCCCTGTGTCAGATTATGACTATGGGATTCGCTTGTTGTGTTGTATGAAGTGCAAACCCCGATGAAGGAACAAATAATTCATTTCAATTCTTATAATTTAATTCGGAGTGCATGTTTGTATTATAATGTAGTCTCATGCCGTCGAAATACATGCGGTTTCGGATACTGAAGAAGTGAAAACTAATGTAAACAATACATGTGCATACTAACTAACAACCATCTGTATCAATTACAGTTTGATTGCAGTGTAGGACAAAGCTGATAATTATATTTTTGACAAATTGGTGGGACAAAGCAAAAACCTTCATACGATATAATATGATGGGAAAAGTATTCATCGAGTTACGAAAACAAGGGTTTACCTAAGGTATGGCAGGTATGACACGTACCCTATGCGCCACCAAACAGGTTCTATTAAAGTCAGCCAAGCCATCCTCGAATAGAGAAAAAAGAATTTTTTGCAGATGTATGATCTGTCTTTGATTTTCGTGGGTGAGAAGCACTAGGGTGGCCGGATTGTTAAACCACGTATATGAATCATTAGGTAAAAATACACTGCTGGGCGCAACATGGCCACATACCTCATAGTACCAATGTTGAGCCTCAGTGTCAGCTGGCAGTAAGATCATTCTCCTGCGTAAACTAGTTAGGGTGGGTGGGTGTGTTGCTTTTCTGCCTTCTTTGTTTTTACAAAGCCAGTCACAATTTTTACCTGCTAACGAATTTCCGCCAATATAAAAATCAACAACTAACGCCAGATCTCGCCTAACGCCAGATCTCGCCGAAACGAGATCGCACGTTAGTTGTAGCCATTTATTTTGGAGGAAATTCTTCGAAGAAGGAATCAGCATGCCGTTCTATTCACATGTGTATGTCATGGGGGTATTTTCCGTAGATACGTCGCTGCATAAAAAAACTCTCCTGCGACACATTAACCAATCAAATGCAAGTAAATTGGATATTGTTAAAGAAAATTGAATTAATAAAATTTAGTTAGATTTTGGCAGTGCATTCTCCCTTCAGCAAGTTAAGTCTATTCTTCTTCTTCAACCATCTTCCAGCCCGAAGTCTAGACTTTCGGTTGGAAGATGGTTGTACTAGAAAAAGTAGACCGAACCCAAACCAGACTAAGACATGTGCACGAAAACCAAAACAGGGTAACTGGCGTTTCTTTGCTGATATCTGATTAAAATTTGCGGCGCGAAATGAAAGAACGTCAGCTGTTTCTAGGGTATAGGATATTTATGGATACCTTCTCTCCTTCCAAGCTCATATACACGAACCTTTAAGCAAATTCGTTACCACACATCAAGACCAGGGAATAAAAAAAATGACATTTCTATGGACCCAGTGTACGGTTGTACGTGTTGGACAGTTATGTCCCCACATCGAAGCACACGCCCGCCTTGAGCTTTCGTTCCCCCAAACTGATCTATTGCTACCACCATATAAGTAGTATAAACTCGGAAAAAAATGTTTCAAATATGGAGTTAACATGCAAAATGAAATACTGACAAACAAAATTAAAAGAAAATCTAAAAGTATACCTTTTATGTTGGGTTTTTATCCGTCAGGATTTTGCTCTTCGTCCATTGAAGCCATTCATATTAAAAAGACGTTTTGTTTTCTATTCATACCGCGGTACTCGTAAGGCACTCAAGTCCACAGACATGTACAGGGCTGGTATAGCTGTTGAATGTGTCTCATAATTCCCCATGCTAATTAGGGATATTAGCTGTGTATGGGTTGGGTTATAAGTGAACAGGTATTATCATTTATGCAGTGACACCCCTCACATTTTAAAATCAGTTGGATTAAAAATCAATCCAAATCAACTGGGTTGAGTGAATATGAACCCAATTGGGTTCATATCCACTCAGCCCACCTGATTTGAGTTGATTCTTAACCCAACTGATTTTAAGGTGCACAAAAATGTCGGACAAGTTTAAAATAGAAGATAGTGTTATGATCATGGAGTTGATTTACGGATTTTTTTTTTTTTTTTGGGTGGGGGGGGGGGGGGGGGAGGTTATGGATAGCATTTTTAATCGAGATAAAAAATTGATTATATTATATTTCAATAACTGCAGACTATAACAGGGTATTTTCCATCGATCCTACTGCCAAGAATTTATTTGAAAAAGGAAAGATTCTGTAGGTGTGATTGTCTTCACGACACGGTGCATGCAAGGGATATGTCTCGAAATTTATCTTGCAATCAATATGTATTTTGTCTGTATTAACTCCGCAACTGTCGTGTATCCGACCCCCTGATACAGATGTTTGTAACAGGGGGTCGGATACAAGCGCGTTCCTTTCGCGTGAGTTCCATTTTTTTCTTCTTGTTCATCCGTACGAATAAATAGTTTGTTATATATTCGTCTACATTCTTGACTTATCCCCAGTTTATTGTAAGATAAAATGATTATTACCATTACGTGGATGTACAAAATATGTATCCGAGTCTCTCCGGGTTCTAAGGGTAGATCACGACTCGTCGTGATCTGCCCTTAGAACCCGGAGCTCGACTCGGATACATATTTTGTACATCCACATAATGGTAATAATGTATCAACAACAAAAACCGTTCTTACGTTTTACATTTTTTTTTCTTGAAAACCAAACTTCTCTTGCTGCAAAGTTACTAAGAATTATACTGGGTTTTTTGTACATGTAGGAACGTAGCGACAGGGGGTGCCCCCCCCCCCCCCCCAGTAACCATCACAATTTTCAATAGAGGGAAATTAGAAGGTATAAATTCCAAAAGTTGGAAATGCAAACAAATCAATTTCCTTCATGTTTATAACTTTTCAGACTTTTCCGACCAGTTGATTTGAATTTTGAACCCCTTGTCACAGTTTTTCGGACTGCGATATGCGATCGGTTGCGGTTACCGGATTCATTTATAATACCATTTGATTTCCTCTTATATTTCTTCGGTCACAGCTAAAGTGATATTCCAATTTTCGATCACATTCTCCAACTTCTCCAATCATCTGACAAAGTCATCCAAAATTCCAACTCGAATTTGTGACCGATCCGGTTTTTCGAACTCATCGTTCCGTTTCCCTTACAATGACCAGGCTTAGATTGACAGCTATTTAGCCAATACCTATTCCTTCCAACTGACTGTCCTTGTGTTGCCTGGTCAGTGTAAGGGAAAACTCATTCTTGTGGATAAAATGACTAGATTTAAACCGCAGAGGGAGACCCTGAATCCATTTCAGGGTTCTAAAAATCCCCCCCCCCGGACCTTGTCCATCGTGAGGGAGATACTCCCACCACTCGAACTCCTCTCAACGCGGGCCTGTGGTCCTCGGGACATGCCTATGGTACGTCGTGCTGGGACCCCAACTCCAGTAGAAATCTTACTGATCAAAGCCCAATCTCCAAACAGATGTCTCCCCTCATAACTCATCTCGCGTTTACGAAAGAAGACAAAATGTTCGGAGTTTGGGCACAACCAATTGGCAGATATATTCTTTGTTTATTGTGACTTAACGACACTTTCAACAGCCATGGTCACATCGTGTCGAAAGCTTTTCAGGTGGAGGAAACCAGAGTGCCCGGGGAAAACCACCTAGCAGCGGCGAGTAACTGCCAGACTCGCCAACTTACTAACTCTGCACAAGCAGAGGTTGCAGTGGTTGAAGGCAAGGTGCCATTGACGTGTTGTACGCCTCAGTACACAGTGTCATCGTGTCCCCCACGTGTTGTACGCCTCAGTACACAGTGTCATCGTGTCCCCCACGTGTTGTACGCCTCAGTACACAGTGTCATCGTGTCCCCACGTGGTCAATCGGGATTAAGAGTCCTGTCTGATGACACAACGCAGTTACCGATGGTCATGATGGAACTGGCGACCTTTCAGTTTAAAGAGCAATGTTCTACCCACCGCGACAAAGATATATTAATTAAAGTTTATGAAATTGGTAGAACGAATGATGAAACATCTTCCAAGCTCCGTCCTCTTAAACAGATAGTGGTACTATTTTCAGACGATCGGTAATGTATTTAGTGTTCAGTTTTTTACTCTTGTCAGTTATTTCCACATTGACCAATAAGTTCTTTTGTGCATTCCATTTCTTATTTATATATTGGTCCTAGAAATTTGAGGAAAGATTTTTTGGCCATCAAATTCCATTAGTTATTATACCCCCGCAGCGAGTTGGGTGGAGGATATACACTGCAAAAAATATAAGTTCTCTTTAGAACCAAAACTGGTTCTAATCTTGTCCCTTAGATGGAACCAGCTCTGTTCAAACAGTATTTATTTCAAATCAAATAAATTTACCAAGATTAGCATTCAATGTTAACAGAATATTACATGAACTGAAGTAGATTCAGCAGTAAACTTGGAGCTTATTCAACGCAGTCGCCAAACATTTTGAAACAAAGGAGATATGAACAGTAGGCACATCGAACCAGTTTTGGTTCTGAAAAGAACCAAAACTGGTTCGATATGCCAGCTATTCATATCTCCTTTGCTTGATAATGATTTGAGACAACCTCGTATAAGCTCTAAACTTACGACTGAACCCCCCTTAATTTATGTTTAATTCTGTTAATTTTTAATGTTAATCTTTATAAATGCATTTGATTTGAAATAAATACTGTTTAAACAGAACTGGTTCCATCTCAGGGACAAGATTAGAACCAGTTTTGGTTCTAAAGTGAACCTATGTTTTTGCAGTGTACTGGAATCACCTCGTCGTACCGTCCGTCCGTCCGTCGACATAATTTTGTCCGGAGATTTTCTCAGACATTTGTGAAGCAATGTGCTGGAAACTTGGTATGAATGTTCACCACCATGAGAACCTGTACACCTGCGATTATAGTTCAGATCGAATTATTTTTGCGATAATTAGGCTCCTTTTCGACTTGAAAAAGCAGGCCTACAATTTTGTCCGGAGATTTTCTCGTATGTTTATGGGTCGATTCCTTTGAAACCTGGTATGGGTATTTACTACCATGGGAACTTGTGCACCTGCGATTATAGTTTCGATCGGAGTTTTGTTGCCAGAGTTATGCCCTATTTCGTATTACAATGTCTGAATTTTGTCCGGAGATTTTCTCAGATGTTTATGGGTTGATTCCTTTGAAACTCGGTAGGGATGTTTACTACCACGGGATCCTGTTCACCTGCGATTATAGTGTTGATCAAACTTTTTTGCCAGCGTTATGCCCTTTTTGTCTTAGAATGCCTGAATTGCCTACAATTTTGTTCGGAGCTTTCCTCAGCTGATTATGGGACGCTTTCATTGAAACTTGGTAAGGTTGTTCACTACCATGGGAACCCGTGCACCTGCGATTATAATTTTGATCGGCCATTTCGTGCCAGAGTTATTCCCCTTTTCTTCTTGGAATACCATAGTTTTGTCCGGAGATTTTCCCAGATGTTTATGGGTCGATTCTTTCGAAACTTGGTAGGGATGTTTACGACCATGGGAACTTGTGTGCACCCTCGACTGTAGTTTCGATCGGACGTTTTTTACCAGAGTTGTGCCACTTTTCTTCTTAGAATAACCATGGCGGTTGGGGGTATGGACAGGCCCATCTGGGACAGTCATACCTCTAGTTTATATATTGATCCCAGGAATTAGTGGAAAGAATTTTTTGCAATCAAAATGTTTCTCGTCGATAACTGTTTTGTTACATTCACTGTCAATCATTGTCCATGGGCGATAATGTTTTGAACATATTTTTTTACAGTTCATTCGAAAACAAAAAATAATAACAAAGACAAAAGATTTAATCTATCTGGATCTGCAGTCCATGAATTATTCACCAAGACAACATCTGTTAAAAGGTGAAACCCCATCTAACAGTAAGAGCAGTAACTTTGTAAAGCGTGTCATCACAAGTAGACCCCACGCTAATTAGGGGTTCTTACTTGGTTTGTTTCAAATCGGTCGAGATATCAGCCGGAGGCAACTTTATATCAGCCTTGGTTAGTCTTTTATATTGATCAATATGAAACTAACCCGATAATAATTTCTTTATTTATGATACCAAAATAAACAATTAAAAAATCTTCCCAAATCTGTTACAGATTTCTGACAAAGTTATTTTTCTCGTTTTTTCGCGAAGTCAGAAGTTCCCCTTCTCCAGGTGCAGCTACCCAAACGTGTCGGCTTCCCAATCGAGGAATCATTGACGTTCTGAAAGCTGAACTATTCCCTTTCCCAAATCGACGAATCTACGACTGGAAATCTTAGTTTGAATTTTCGGTACAACTCGGGTGTGACGGAGGGAGTCAAACATTCTTCCAGGAATGTATGATGGGGTGGGTGGGTAATCGAAGTAGCCAGTAATCAATTTTTTCTAAGGTCTAAATTTCATTCCTTTTATTCTTTTAATGATATTGTAGACTTTGTAGGACAGGCACATCCGTATCTGAAAGTTACCAGATCTCGACAGGCCCGTGAACTGTTTACTAGACTTAGGGTTAGTAACAACCATAATTTAGAAATAGAAAAGGGTAGACATAAACAACCCCCAACGCCCCTAAATGATAGGAGATGTCAGGTGTGTGATACCGGCCAAATAGAGAGCGAAAAACATTTTGTTATGTATTGTGAGGCATATGTCGAAATTAGGGAAACGGGGTTCGAAGAAATTATAAAAGAAAACAAAGAATTTGAACAATTAAATGATTCGGAGAAATACTATTATATACTGAAAATCTGTGATAGTAAATCGATTAATATTATTTCTGACATGATTTGGCCATTCTTCTGTAAGCGAGATGACCTTGTTAAAGAAAAAAGTCATTAGTACTTTATATTATATATCATGTTTACTAATGCTTCTTATTTGTTATGTTTGTATCGTGCAACTGCCATTATGGTGTAATGCATTCAACTATTAAACTAAACGAAACTAATCTCATCCATATAAACGTTGATTTTGTCATTTTTATAGATTTGCAGCAATCATTCAATGAGTCTTTAGTCACTTTTTTCAACCAGTTTGAACTTTTTCAACTTTTTACTCAACAATGATAGTAGTTGCAACATCTGATATATATCTCCAATAGAACCGCTGGATGAAAACAAAGAGGCTTATAATCAAGACATACTAAGGGTATATATATAATCCGCCTATAGCGCATTGATATAATATAGAATAAACGTATAGTGTTTTCAAGTAAAAAAAATTATTCTACGAGTAGGATTAAGAATGAAACCGATGAGCCTCTGGTGAGTCGGTTTCATTCTTAGTTTTACGAGAAGAATAAATTGTTTACTTGAAAACACTATACGTTTATTTTGTTTATCCCATAAATCTTTTACAGGACAGTCACGGCGAAATCGTGCTGTTAATCGCCACAAAGCACAGCGAGAAGTGATAGGTCCAGTTCGAAGACAAGCAAAATTGCCAAAAATAAAAAAAGGCGCAGTGATACATTTCTGTCTAAAAATAATTCCTCTACAAACCTGAGCTAAACTTGAAAAAATACTTTATTAAATGAACAATGTGTAGTGTTTCTACTGGCATTGTGTAATACTTTCAAAAAGGTTTAAAGAAAACAACAATTGAACTGTTAATTATACTACACGAATGCGAAAGAGGTCAGAGGTCAACAAGTTGGTCTCTACTATAGCAATAAATTCTTTCAGTGTTAAACTTATGGGGAAAATTTATCACCCTACTAGGTGAATAAAGCATAAATTTATCCAAGGCTTTTATTTTTCAAATAAACAGTCATTTATGGGATAAATATATATAACAGTCCACTTTATTTGTTCTTAAGACTGTTTCCTGCCACTCCAATCGTTTTCTCCATCATTTTTTTTAAATAAAGTAATACGATTTAAGAAAACTCTTTCAACTGCATCTGCAAGTTGAAGAAAACTTTAACTAATGAAAACGTACACTCAATCAAATATAAGCTAAGTAAAATATAAATCATTCAACTTCAGAATACCAGAGAATAGAAGTTTATATCATGCTCACCTATGTTACTACCTGTTAGAAGCCAATGTGTTAAATTTTAGGTTTGAACCCCACTATCAGTGAAAAGCTTCTACTGTGGTTAAAACGTTTTCAATGGAAATTCCATTACAAAATTTACACCAAAGGTAGTACACTTTGCAATGTTTCATTCAAACATACGACGTTTTGCGGTACTATCTACTACGTGCAATGACTTATTAAGTTTAAAATACCTACAATTAAATATTTAAAATAAAATTTAAGAATTGTTATTAATAATTTGACTAAAAAAACAAGGTAAATTTAATCAACTTTGACGATGTGTCTAGCTGTCAATCGAGCATTCGCGTGCAGCCGGAAGTACATCCCACCGGCGCAGATGAAAACAAAACAAGCCCATGTGTTTATGATAGAAAGTATCGTTTTTTCTCCATTTTAAGTGGCAACGTCGATTTATATTAAGAACATGGTATAAATAAAACAAATAGGTACCAGGGTCGGTGATCAGATTAAAACCACTCGTAGAATAAGGGTTTAAACCACTCGGCAGAGCCTCGTGGTTAAAACCCTTATCCTACTCGTGGTTTAAATCTGATTACCGGCACAAGTTCCTGTTTATTCTATGTATTAATGCATTTTGTAATCACATGATCTAATTGTTTAAGTAACATACTGTCAAACATATTTAGTGGTACACTTCCTGGACAGCTTGATTAATACATTGGTCAATTTTGATACCTCATAGTCCGTGTTTAACATGGATAAAAGCAGACAACTTTATGTTCAGTTCTGAAAGTTAGGATTTCTGAAAATAAAATAGGTTATCAACATCTGATCAACTGTCATCATTTGATTAACCTTGTCCCAAGCAGGCACGTAACCATGGTCTGTCTTTTTTGGGGAGGGGGGGGGGGGGGGGGGCACCAAAAACATAAATAATTCTTCACACTTTAAAACTTTTTTTTTATTAAGTCAATCATCGTACACTACAAGTCGAAATAAGTTGAAGAATAACCACTATAAACTATTCATCTTTCTGTAACTACACAAATAACACAACATTACACCATTTTCTGGAAAGCTCTCAAGGAAGGCTTTCCAGATAATGTTGTCGGGGTTTTGTGTTATTGGTGTAGTGGCAGTGGGATACTTAGTGTATAGCGGCTATGCTACTTTTTATTTCGACTTGAACAAACAGAACACCAATACTGGCTAAGGTGGTCAATATAGAGGTATTCTAGTGTTACCATTTCGTTTTGCAAATTTTGTTTCTCTGATAATTTTTAATATATTTGAGAGTTGAAAAACTGCATCAGCATCAACATCTGATCAACTGTCATCATTTGATTAACCTTGTACCAAGGTCCAAACTGTAAATTCTCAAGACTGTGAGGATATGAGTATATAGACCACAAACTTGCAGAAAACTCACTGTATTTTGCAGGCGTTATTCAATACAACATGCTCATCAACTTCCTGTGAAGGCTGTGGACAAATAATACTGAAGAAAATGATATAAATTTAGAGACCACACCCGTATCAACATTTTTAACCCTTTACCTGACATGAAAAGCAGACGACACTTGCAAACAAAATTCTTGAATAACTATTTTTTTTCATTTTTGTCTCAAAAACATAGGTTATGACCCCTCATTGGAACGAGCTCGTTCCAAAGAGGGGTCATAACCTATGGTTTGAGACAAAAAATGAAAAAATAATGGCGATTTTTGTAAATAACGCTGACCGGTTTTGGCCGTTACGTTGGGTAAAGGGTTAAACTGTAGTGAATACCAAATAGGAGTTGGGTGTCAGAAATTGGTTGGAAAAATATGTCGAAAATCGAAAAAAAACTGGGAAAGGGATGAGTGGGTGGTCTAACATGTCAAAAGTTGAAAAAACATCATATGTTCCTGGACTTTTTGTCCGACCCATCCCTTCCTGTACAACTCTCTTCTTTCTTACGTCCATCCACCTAATCCTTACGGGGACGCGGTGGCTCAGTAGGTAGAGATGCAGACTGCAAACTGAGAGGTACTCTGTTCGAATCCCACCTGCGGCAACCGCGTTGTGTCCTTGGGCAAGACACTTCACCCCCATTGCCCAGGTGGGGGCACGATGGCGGTGTGTATTATGGCGTTCTGCACGCCGATGGTGCACGCGTCTTCAAGTAATGCTAACCCTGCTTGTGTGGAGTTAATATGTTGGAGAACCTGACAGTTGATCGCCGTTGCTCGGTGGTTCTCTCCGGGTACTCCAGCTTCCTCCAACCGTAAAACTGTCATGGTCATGATTAGCCATTGTGCAGAAATATGTGACCTTAATCCTTTACCCAATGTAACGGCCAAAACCGGCAAGCGCTATTCACAAAAATCTTTTTGTCTCAAAAACATAGGTTATGACCCCTCATTGGAACGAGCTCGTGGTCAATCGGGATTAAGTGCCTTGCCCAAAGACACAACGCGTCTGCCCTATGGTGAGGATCGAACCGTGGACCTTAGTGTTTGAAGTCCAATGCTGTAACCGCTGAGCCACCGCGCTTCCTATGCATAAATTATTGTTGGGGAGAAAAAATAAATAATAGCATACGAATACAAGGTGACCAGATACGTAACACAGCGGAACGACTGATCTTCAATCATTCCGCCCTCCCGGTGAGTTTCCGAAATATGACCGATTGGGTGGGTGTTACTCTGATCTGTCTCGCCTGTGATGGCTCAAGCACCGACCAATATAACATTCCAACTGCAACATCAAGGCGTGCCTTCGTCGAAGGCATGCCTTGACGATGTAGCTGGAACATTAGTGAGTCGGAATTGTAGTTAAAAACCATAGCAAGGTGGAAGCCATTCATTTGGCCTGGAGTAGAGATGGTGTCTGGGAAAGAAAGGGTCAATGGACTATAGCAGGATAGGTTTTGCCCTCTCAGTTGGGGGGAACCAGCCTTCCTTATTGTGGGTTTATCAGATAATACGCTATGGCAACCCTGTCGAGGAATACCCCCCACCCTTTGTCGGAGAAATTCTGTCGTCACCCCTGATCTGGATGGTATATAATTGACCTCCAACATACCTCTTTCCCGTGGGCAAAAGGGTCGCCCGTGTACTCCCACACTCTCTGGTCTCATAATAATTGTTTTGAGTAGGTGCAGCTAACTTTCCCCAGACCCCTAGTGCAGTTACAGTTCCATTGCACAGATAGACGTGTCTACGATTTTGTCGAAAAGTGGGCGGGGACAGCATTCACACTATGGAAAACTATTCATCAGGGTTTGAAAAACATATCTCGACCCATCAAATGCAAGAATAGCGGTTATTCTTTGGACAAATTAAATTGTGTCTGTATTTCTGCATACTGCATTGCGGTTTGAAAGAACGAGTCAGTTACGGTAGGTGGGTATTGGCAAGTCTGAATAAGTATCAATAATTCAATCATTCAATCGTTCAATTATTGATTGCGACATTCGCTGATCAAGGTGTATGGGCTTTCCGAGAAATCTATTTTTACAAAATTGTTTTCCGGAAATATTTTAACCTTATAAAATTACTTTCAAGCCGTCTGACATCTTGTTGAACGCAGATGGCGTACAGTATAAACCTAATTTGTCACTTGCTAAAATCGAATCTGTTGTTTTTTTCCGTTTTGTGAAGGAACATCGGTGTGATACGTGACAAATCTGGAAGTAAGGACTTTTTATCTTGTAAGTAACAATACCCAATGTTTTTTGAAAAATAGTTTTTATGTTGAGTGGAACCTGTCCGAGCGATTGATTGTCCTGAAGATTCGTTCGATTCGAGTCGCGCCGATTCGGCACTTTCCGAATCGTCGAGATGTTCTAAAAACCCTACCAAATGTCCTCTGAAATCTTCTTCTAACATCAGGTCTCCTGTACACAGGTGACCTGGAACTAATACTATAAAACTTTTACAATTGTATTTTCTAGAATTTCTAGAATTGTATTTTCTACATATTAATATAACTGACTAAAGGAATCGTTAGCATTTTAAACGATATGGCAATTTGCCATCTGGCAAATTGCCACGTCTTTGAAAATGCTAAGAGTTTATTTCAACCCATTTTAAAGTCATTACTAGAAAATACAATTCTAGAAAATACAACTGTAAAAGTTTTATTGTATTGCCCTCTGGTGATAACAGAAGAGTTTAAGGAGGTTCAGCTTCCGAGACTGCGTTCGTGTTCACCCAACTATCGCTGAAATCATTCACCAGATGTCACAGTACAATGCCTCAACTGTCTTTTTGATGAAAATATAAATATATTTCTTCATATATCTCACTTTTATCAAATATCCCCTACTTTTTTTTAATAGTGTATATGCATTTGGAACGGGTGGTGTCTCTGTACTATGTTTATCATAACATGTAATTGAAAACATCTGGAATCAATAAGAGTTTTAAAGTGAGCATGTGACATTTGTAATAATCCAGTTCATGATTACAAGTCATCAAAAGTAATTAATTACATTTATAAATGAGCAGTCAACATAGTTACGTTTTTATTATGTTCAGAAAATGTCTCTTTCCTTTGAGTTAATCTTTTGTTATGTGATGGGTTATTGACCACACAGAAAAAATATTTATTTATTTATTTATTTATTTATTTGTTTATTTATTTATTTATTTATTTATTTATTTATTTATTTATTTTTTCTTTTTTTTTCTCCACTTGTTTAAGATCAAAGACAAACGACATTTAAAGTTAGGTTAAGTATATCCTTTCCAGTAATTTTGTACGCGGTTTCTTGGGAATGGTTTGCAACAACCTTTCAGCCAAGCAATAGTTGAGGCTCTTGAAGGTCTATTGTTATTCTGCTTGAGACTAAGACATTTTAGACTAAGAAGAATGTATGGTAGGCAAGGATGTGACAGATAATACTCAGCATGTAGATCAGATGGAAATTCTGTGAAGTATACGTCCTGCTAAAATGCCAACAGTATTTTGCAATTTGACCGGATTTTAACCCTTTGCCTAACGAATCGCCCGCATCCGCCCGCGTAATATGCAAATTCAGCAGTTGAAAAAATATTATTTTTCTAAACATTTCAACAAAACTATATCATGTGACCACTCGTTGGAACGAGCTCGTCGAGCTCGTTCCAACGAGGGGTCACATGATATGGTTTTGTTGAAAATAAAATTAAAAAAAATGATATTTAAAATAATGAATTTTGATATCGTCTGCTTTGGGTAAAGGGTTAATATGTCGTGGCGTCAATTATGGATTGAAAAATTAAGAACGAACTGAAATGTCTGCACGCCTGGAGACCGGTGTGTAGAAAGAGAAAGATGTGTTTTTCTCAGACAAGTGACGTGATTATGGCGAGACGGAGGTGGCTGCGCCAACCTAACACGGACGATGGCGGAAAATTGGTGGGATGTCGGATTTCTTTCATTTTCTCGATAGCATTCGGTCCCATTCGTCTTTTTCCGTTTCTCGTCATTTAACCTCGGGTGGGCGAAAGAGGTGGTATACCCAATTTTTCTCAGGAAAAATATCTTGCTCTCAATTAGGACAACACCCTTCGTGGTTGTGGGCTGCCAGTCGTTTTCGTAGTATATAGCCTTGGTACACACCGAACATTCTGATGTCCTTTCCGAATATGAAATTCATTTTCCTCTACGTTCAATCGGTTGGTTGAAGTCTACATTTATATCGCACGAACATTATTTAAGGATGTGACGACCATTACTTTTTTCCAGTTCCTTATTCGACATTCGTTATCAACCGATAGATCGGTTGATAACGAATGTCGAATAAGGAACTGGCAAGACGTAACGGTTGCCACGTCCCCGCAGTATTTTGATTCGATATGGGGATATGGCGGGAGACAAACCTATTCTCCAGGGATGTGGGGATGGGATGCATAGATATTTGCTCCAGACACGAGGCTTGTCCAAGTGTCTGGGTAAAATATTTTCTCCTCGTGTGAGAATACCCATCCCACCCCACCCCAAGCCACTCAAGGATAATAATATTTTGAGACTCCATGTGTGTATCTATTTTTTAGGATATGGAAGCAACGGTGTGTAAATATTGCTCAAGAAATGGAAAAAATATGCGGTGTGGTGGATGTCAAAACGTCTTTTATTGCTCCAAATCATGCCAAAAATCTGACTGGCAGACTCACAAAAAAGACTGCCGTGACGTCAATAGGAAAACCAAACACGGATCTGGCAGCCAGTCAACAGTTGGTAAAAATACTACAAAATATAAGAGTTGTCAGATTTGCGCCAAAACGGGAGGACACAAAAGGTGCTCCAGATGCAAATCTGTATTTTACTGTTCAGATACATGTCAGAGACAAGACTGGACGGAACACAAAAAGATATGTACGCCCCCGGCTCAAAAGAACGAGGAATCTATGAAAGATCAACATGAACCAAAGGACAGCAGCAAAAATTGTGAATTGTTTCGATTACATGTGGTTAGAGACAAACAAACAAACGCAGTTGTGTACTTTGAAGATCCCTTCGAATTTGAAGTCTCACCAACTGACAATCCCAAGTTGTTTAGTCGGAGTGATATTGGGTTGTGGGCGTACAATGAAGTACAAAAACGGGCGGCAAGTTTGTTTCCAAACCTAGGAATTATAACCAACGTGAAGATTGTATCATATATACCGCAGTTTGGAAGCGTATTGGTAATGAGAATATCACATATGCACCCATACATTTTTAGACATCAGGCTATATTGCAGGTAAGTCATAAGGCCTAAAAAGGTTAAAAATCTGTTTCTCCCTCTCGCATACTCATTTTGGCTGTGCTTGCTCTCTTTTTATAACCAATGCAAACTTGAAAAAAATAAAAATTAAATGGTTTATGTCTGATATTTTACCCAAGTTAATAAAATTGATAAATTTGTCACTTGAGTGCAAAGAGGCTTTGCAATGATTTAAGTAGTATATAAGGTACCCGATCTTGCCTGATTACCCGGACTTTTGGGGGAGCAGCTAGTGTTAAATTCCCATAGGAACCGGACTTTTGGGGGAGCAACTTTGGGGGAGCAAAAGTACGGCTTCTTGCAGCTAGATCCACCAAATGGTGTAGGTACTGTATATATAGTATGCTGTGGCATGTATAGTGATATATATGTACGCATGGGGCTATAGGTATATATTATGGTTAAGTGATGGAAAGATGATGGTGAAGATGGGTTTTCTTGAAAGTTTTTCCCACGAAACGGTTGACGTTGCTATTGACGTCGTGACGTCATGATGCGCACGCGACGTCATAGAGATGTTGGCCACTGTTATTGTCCAGTATACAATCTGACATAACGTTATTCGGGTCAGTGGATGTCGGGCTTCTCGTATGAGGTGGTGGCGACATAGTAGTAGTGGTATATATGCATGTAGGTCCCAAGTTAGCCCTTAGTACTATTAATCCACCTTATGCTTCATATTATCCTATGTCTGCTATAGCTAAGTCAAGCAGTAGGGTGGGTGGGTTTTAGTGTGGTATTGCGAGATAGTCATTGGTGGTTTAGATTGGCAGTACAGGATGAATGATCTGTTGGTCTATTACCCCACTTAGTACTATTAACCTACCGAATCCTTTGTATTATCTTATGGCTGGTATTGGTAGTTTAGTGTTAGGCCAGGCAGTATTATGCTAGGTTGTTTAGAACGGGTGGCATAGGATGCATGGTATATACCCCTGTAGGTCCAGTCCTCGATATTATTAACCAGCCGATTGCTTTGTACTATTCAATGACTGGTATAGAGAGTACGTTATGACAGGTCAAGTGGTATTGTGGAGTGGGGTTGGGGGTAATGCCTGGCAGTATAGAACAACGGTATAGTATGGACGATATATACCTCTGTGGGCCCCTGCAGGCCCCATGTTAGCCCTTAGTACTATTAATTCACCTGATGCTTCATGTTATCCTATGACTGGTATAGGTAGTATGCAATGCTAGGCATAGGGGTATTGTGGGTAGTGGTACTGCCTGGTAGTTTAGAACGGTACTATAGTATGGGCGGTATATACACCTATAGGCCCTCTGTTAGTGCTTGGTACTATTAACCAACCGACTGCTTTGTTTTATTATATGGCTGGTATATGTAGCACGTTATGGTAGATCTAGTGATTTTGTGGGGGTGGGGGTAATGCCTGGCAGTATAGAACAACAGTATAGTATGGACAATATATAGCTCTGTGGGCCCCCGACAGCCGTTGATACTATTAATTGACTTAATGCTTTATGTCACCCCATAACTAATATAGGTAGTATGTAATGTGGGGCCAGACGTTATTGTGGACGGGTGGGTGTAATGCATGGTCGCCTAGTGTGGTAGTGTAGTGTGTACGCGTCTCCCCCTACAGGTCCCATGTTAGTCCTTAGTATTATTAATCCGCCTAATGCTTCATGTTATCCTATGACTTGTATAGGTAGTATGTAATGCTAGGCCAAGGGGTACTGTGGGTAAGTGTAATGCCTGATGTTAAAACACGGAATCCAAATTTTACGGACACGGCTAGGAATCTCAATTACGGAATGCTTTATATGTATACACTGATGGAACATTTTGAAAGCTTCAGCGAAGGTATAGCTAGGAAGTAATTGATGGTAGTTTAGCCAATAGTACTGGTACAAGGCCGCAATGGAACAAGACTGTTGTTGAAGCTAATGATAGGACAGATAGACCATAGACCAGTAGTGGCGGTGGAGCTTTGGCGACAAGATGGAAACGGAATCCCATTTGTGGAATCCCTTTTTTGGAATCCCATTTGTGGAATCCCTTTTTCGAAAACGCCTGTGGCTATGGAATCCCATTTTGGTCGTATTTGCCTATGTGATAGGGCACATTGTGTCACATTGTGCCTTTTCACATAAGCACATATCGGCACATAAAGCATGTGCTTATGTGCTAGGTCACATTGTGTCACATTGTGCTTTTTCACATAAGCACATATGACAAAAAGGGATTCTCCAGAAGGTATCCTAGATAGGTATCCTCAAATAATACAATACTAGTCTATAGGTATCCTCAAATACCCGTATGTGCTTATGTGAAAAGGCACAATGTGACACAATATGCCTTTTCACATAGGCACATACGGGTATTTGAGGATATCTATAGACTAGTATTGTATTATTTAAGGATACCTATCTAGGATACCTTCTGGAGAATCCCTTTTTGTCATATGTGCTTATGTGAAAAAGCACAATGTGACACAATGTGACCTAGCACATAAGCACATGCTTTATGTGCCGATATGTGCTTATGTGAAAAGGCACAATGTGACACAATGTGCCCTATCACACAGGCACATACGACCAAAATGGGATTCCATAGCCACAGGCGTTTTCGAAAAAGGGATTCCACAAATGGGATTCCAAAAAGGGGATTCCACAAATGGGATTCCGTTTCCATCTTGTCGCCAAAGCTCCACCGCCACTACTGGTCTATGGTCTATCTGTCCTATCATTAGCTTCAACAACAGTCTTGTTCCATTGCGGCCTGTACCAGTACTATTGGCTAAACTACCATCAATTACTTCCTAGCTATACCTTCGCTGAAGCTTTCAAAATGTTCCATCAGTGTATACATATAAAACATTCCGTAATTGAGATTCCTAGCCGTGTCCGTAAAATTTGGATTCCGTGTTTTAACATCAGACATTACACTTACCCTCAGTACCCCTTGGCCTAGCATTACATACTACCTATACAAGTCATAGGATAACATGAAGCATTAGGCGGATTAATAATACTAAGGACTAACACGGGACCTGTAGGGGGAAACGCGTACACCCTACACTACCACACTAGGCGACCATGCATTACACCCACCCGTCCACAATAACGTCTGGCCCCACATTACATACTACCTATATTAGTTATGGGGTGACATAAAGCATTAAATCAATTAGTAGTATCAACGGCTGTCGGGGGCCCACAGAGCTATATATTGTCCATACTATACTGTTGTTCTATACTGCCAGGCATTACCCCCACCCCCACAAAATCACTAGATCTACCATAACGTGCTACATATACCAGCCATATAATAAAACAAAGCAGTCGGTTGGTTAATAGTACCAAGCACTAACAGGGGGCCTATAGGTGTATATACCGCCCATACTATAGTACCGTTCTAAACTACCAGGCAGTACCACTACCCACAATACCCCTATGCCTAGCATTGCATACTACCTATACCAGTCATAGGATAACATGAAGCATCAGGTGAATTAATAGTACTAAGGGCTAACATGGGGCCTGCAGGGGCCCACAGAGGTATATATCGTCCATACTATACCGTTGTTCTATACTGCCAGGCATTACCCCCAACCCCACTCCACAATACCACTTGACCTGTCATAACGTACTCCCTATACCAGTCATTGAATAGTACAAAGCAATCGGCTGGTTAATAATATCGAGGACTGGACCTACAGGGGTATATACCATGCATCCTATGCCACCCGTTCTAAACAACCTAGCATAATACTGCCTGGCCTAACACTAAACTACCAATACCAGCCATAAGATAATACAAAGGATTCGGTAGGTTAATAGTACTAAGTGGGGTAATAGACCAACAGATCATTCATCCTGTACTGCCAATCTAAACCACCAATGACTATCTCGCAATACCACACTAAAACCCACCCACCCTACTGCTTGACTTAGCTATAGCAGACATAGGATAATATGAAGCATAAGGTGGATTAATAGTACTAAGGGCTAACTTGGGACCTACATGCATATATACCACTACTACTATGTCGCCACCACCCCATACGAGAAGCCCGACATCCACTGACCCGAATAACGTTATGTCAGATTGTATACTGGACAATAACAGTGGTCAACATCTCTATGACGTCGCGTGCGCATCATGACGTCACGACGTCAATAGCAACGTCAACCGTTTCGCGGGAAAAAACTTTCAAGAAAACCCATCTTCACCATCATCTTTCCATCACTTAACCATAATATATACCTATAGCCCCATGCGTACATATATCACTATACATGCCACAGCATACTATATATACAGTACCTACACCATTTGGTGGATCTAGCTGCAAGAAGCCGCACTTTTGCTCCCTCAAAGTTGCTCCCCCAAAAGTCCGGTTCCTATGGGAATTTAACACTAGCTGCTCAGCCAAAAGTCCGGGTAATCAGGCAAGATCGGGTACCTTATATACTACTGATTTAGCATTGCAAAGCCTTCTTGCACTCGAGGGAGGAAATACACCGCCACCCATGCTATTATGTAGATTATGAGGCCTAAAACATAAAACAAATCAAGAACATGAATTTCTGATGGCAAAGAAATAATTACAAAAATAAAATAACAAAACAACCGCTCACATGCAATTTTACAAAACATGGCCTGAGAGACAGAAGATCTACTTTGTGGGGGCCTAATAAAACAATTTATTAAATTTTCAATACAAACAGATCCCCAATATTCCTGCAGTTTGGGCATCAATCCTGATCCACTGGAATATCGACCTCTCCAAGTCCTTATCATGATTCTCTCAGACGAGGATCACGTGACTCCACTCGCGTGCGCGGATTATCACTAGTCAAACATTCCAGAATTTCTTTTTTTTTCTTTTTTTCAGTTCAGCTGTCGTATTCAATAGTTTAATATCCACTGTCATATAACGTCCAACTATTACAACAGTTAATCATCAGATTTGTCATTTCGTTTACGAAGGTAGATAACTCTTATTTGATCTGAGTGATCTTGACTTAACCCTTTGAACCCGAGCGGTCGTTTTTCCGGCAGAAAAGTGGTACGTCATAACGTCATTAAATAGGATGGCTGTTCAGTAAATGTGTGGGGTAGATCAATCAATATTTCCAACGTGCAGCCCCGAGGCTGCACGTTGAAAATATTGATTGGTCTACCCTAAATAATGAGTATGGACTCTTCTAATTGCTGTCATTGTACTGACATGGAAGATACCATTAGAGTTCAAAGGGTTAACTACTCGACGGAATGTAGGTTCCGCTCCACAGATTTCAGGGCATTTCCCAAAATGACATGCTTTACATTCTTTTCAAATGCGAATGGTCTTTAACTTAGTTATCTAACCCATAACATGTATTATATTTTCCAAATCCACTAAAACCATATAACACCATCTGACAATGTTGAAGTAAAAAAAATAATTGTAGGTGAAATAATTTATTGTCAAATGCAAGGCTTCAACCTGGAAAATTGCATGAAAAAATGCCGAAACCAGCCATTTTCAGCCACCCAGCAGCCTCAGAATTTTTCCACTACCCTCACTTACCTATCCCTGGAGCATATCATCCACTTTTTCTAAAATGTGAAAAAAAATTATATGTTTCCGTCTCATTTTTAGTTATATGCCTGGTAACAACGTGAAAAAATGACATTTTCAAAAATAGTCAGCTTTTCGAACCCGCTGTTTCCCATAATTCCCCTGGTAATTTCTGAGCCACCTCGCCCTCGGAAAATATGTCGACTTTCACTGTAATATGTCGAGTACCGTCATCATATGTCGAACGTCGATTGGGCTGTAGTATTTCGACTATCGGAGCAGTGTATTGACTTTCGTTGTAATGTACCGACTGCCCCCGTTTTATATTGACTATCGTCGTACTATGCTGACTATACCAGCAGTTTGGTCACCTTCATAAACCGTATTGGTGCC
Source organism: Pictodentalium vernedei (assembly GCA_031216915.1). Lineage (NCBI taxonomy): Eukaryota > Metazoa > Mollusca > Scaphopoda > Dentaliida > Dentaliidae > Pictodentalium > Pictodentalium vernedei. The sequence goes on along the minus strand of CM062290.1, from coordinate 77,612,634 downwards.
TCGTTCCATGTTCGATAAATTTAAGCGAAACCTTCCTCCGACCCACATTATAAGTTATGGGGCTTTCAGGGGGGCGGATATGGTGTGATATAAGGCGAAGTGAGATCAATATTAGGCGAGGCCAAAGGTCGAGCCTAATATTGATCTCGCTGAGCCTTATATCACACCATATCCGCCCCCTGAAAGCCCCATAACGTATTTATTATGCCATTCCCTTGAAAGAGACACAACCATAAGTGTAATTTATGTTCGATATCGATCAACCTTCAAGTTCAATCACTCAAATCAAAACAAAGTAGACGATCAAATTTAAAGTTCAGGGGGAGTAACTCGAAAATATTTGCATGAACTGAGAAGAGAAGATATTTCGGGTAAGGATTCTCACTTGAGTTCGTCTCAGACAGTGCCAGTTCGATTCTATACATGTCGTTTTAGTGGTTTATTTATTGTATTTATTTACATTTGTTTATTAAAATTTCTCAAAGACTGGAAGAAACGTATTATAGTTGTACGTTGCTCAACAGACACACACGCGAAATTATTTGTTGTTCGTTGAACACGCGAAAGTAGGAAAAACATCGAAGCGAGAGTTGGATGTCAAAAAGAAAATGTCGGAACTGACCGTATATAAGCTCTATATACAGTCAGCTCGATGATACACAGTCTCATATACGGTCACTAGATACTGAAGCTGATTGGTCAATAACAATTACTGGATTATTAAATTGTTTACAAGTGTCAATGCTGCCGATGATGTTCATTTCCAATAGCGTGATAATATTTACGATTTATTAGTTTACAACTCAGTATATATGATACAAGTTAATTCCATATTGGTCGAGAGCGAAGCTTGATTCTAACACTGAATCTATTGACACCTTATATACCATTTTCGGTCACTAGCGAACTGTGCAAATAATATAATTCATCCTTTTTTCATTTTTTATGTATCGAACTAGAAATTACAATGAAAAGTAAACACTAGAATTCTTAAATGATTGACGTGGAGAGGTTATCGTCTTCCGATGTTTGAAATGTGAATGAACAAAGGGGAGATCACTCTGGCCATTGACAGTATATAGATTTCGACGAACTGTTTTTAGTCCCCTACCGGCATGGCCGGAGGGGACTATAGGTTTGCACTCTGTCAATCTGTCAGTCTGTCAGTCACACTTTAGTTTTCCGGAGTTTTTTTGGAAATGCTTCAACGGAATGATTTCATTTTTGGTAACCCACTATAGAACGATGACTTACAGATCAAGTTTGAGTTTCATGCTGATTGCGTTATTTTTTCTGTGAGTTACGGCCCTTGGAAATATGGAAAAGCACCAAAATATCAGTTTTCCGGACTTTTTTGGAATCGCTTCAACGGAATGATTTCATTTTTGGTAAACTACTATAGAACGATGACTTACATATCAAGTTTGAGTTTCATGCTGTTTGCATTATCCTTGTGTGAGTTATGGCCCTTGGAAATATGGAAAAGCGCCAAAATATCAGTTTTCCGGACCTTTTTTGGAAACGCTTCAACGAAATGATTTCATTTTTGGTAACCTACTATAGAACGATGACTTACAGATCAAGTTTGAGTTTCATGCTGATTGCCTTATTCGTGTGTGAGTTATGGCACTTGGAAATGTGGAAAAGTGCCAAAATATCTGTTTTCCCGACTTTTTTTCCCCGAACTGTTTTTAGTCCCCTACCGGCATCGCCGGAGGGGACTATAGGTTTGCACTCTGTCAATCTGTCAGTCTGTCAGTCACACTTTAGTTTTCCGGAGTTTTTTTGGAAACGCTTCAACGGAATGATTTCATTTTTGGTAAACTGCTATAGAACGATGACTTACAGATCAAGTTTGAGTTTCATGTTGATTGCCTTATTCTTGTGTGAGTTATGGCACTTGGAAATGTGGAAAAGTGCCAAAATATCTGTTTTCCCGACTTTTTTGGAAACGCTTCAACGGAATGATTTCATTTTTGGTAACCTACTATAGAACGATGACTTACAGATTAAATTTCAATTGCACTCTGTCCATCCGTCAGTCTGTCAGTCAGTCTGTCATTCATACTTTAGTTTTCCGCACTTTTTTGGAAATACTTCAACCGAATGATTTCATTCTTGGTAACCTTCTATAGAACGATGACTTACAGATCAAGTTTGAATTTCATACTGATTGCATTATTCTTGTGTGAGTTATGGCCCTTGGAAATATGGAAAAACGCCAAAATATCAGTTTTTCGGACTTTTTTGGAAACGCTTCAACGGAATTCATGCTGATCACATCTAGGTTATAACATTTGTATAATTATTAATGCTCAATAGTCCGGTAGGGGACATTGTATTGCTTCAGCGATACGTGCGCTCTTGTTTTCTATACTGTTAGGGCGAATGTGTGTGCCTGTCTGTCAAACTGTCTGTCTGTCTAAAAATAATTGTATGAAGTAAGACATAACAGGATATATCCATATATTTGCTTTCGATTTTAGTTCAATTATTGTTTTGTTTACTCGTACCATTTACTCTTTTGCAGGACAGCAATAGTAACGAAATACTCATTTCTTTCTACCTAAACAGTGAGCCAGAACCTTACTTCCACTGGACAGATTTGGTTCCTGGAAACTATGTCTGCTACATTTTCCCACGTCTTCATAATTTCTTGGATGGAGAAATAGGATTTCGGATTGATGACCACGAATCGATACGTATTTTATCACCTTGAAGTTTGCAAGTTTTAACACTGAAAATAGCTCAAACACTTCAACAGATTTCTTACAAAATCAACCGTTTTCCAGTTTGCACCATATGAAGATCAATATAAGATAAACCATCCCTGATTTATATCGCCATGAAAATCGACTTTCGATAAAAAGTATCTCCCTTGAAATATATTAATGTGCGAGGAAGGACCAATTAAGAAGCAAGTACATGTTGATAGAACACTTGTGACATCAGTAAAAATGAAGCCAGGCTTCCTTGTGTCATTGTTAATACACTGAAACAACAGACAGCTCCCCGAGCTGTCTGTTGTTTTCGTGTATTGAAAGTTACAAAGGGAAACTTGGCTTTTTATGGAAAGTTAATTACAAGCAACTAGTTCACAGATAATCCATCGTTATGAATATCTATCAGTTTCGCACCTACCAACACTAAGCGTCCACTTTGGTTCTTTGGCGAATGTATTTTACACTAATTTGCAAGTTTTTAGCTCTTGTCTTTCTCATGTTTCGTAACTATATTATTATTCTGTTTCCTCTTTTACTCCTTTTTTTTTCCTTTCTACTTCCTTTCTATATGCCTTATTTCTCTCAACATACAGTTTTGAGCAATATCTAGTATTCGTTTACTAACGGTAATACAGTAGAATCCTCTTAATTGAATATCCATTTTGCCAGTGAAAATTATTCAATTAACAGGAGTATACATTTAACTGGGATTTGGTCAGTTTCCTGTGTTCTGGAGGTAAACTGAGCATTTATTCTCAAATTTGTACTGAAGGTATGGTAAATGGTTTTGTGTTTGAATATTATATTCAATTAACAGAAATATACAATTAAGAGATATCCAATTAAGTGGGCTCCACTGTAGCATCTTTCTCTTGTAATTTGGAGACATAAGGGAGACGACCAAAATAAGCACTATGCTTTCTGTCGAATCCCTTCACTATAGGGCTTATCATATTCACTGTATACTACCTACCAATTTCTATGTATCTACAATTATGTTGTTTTATTTTTGCTTTGTATAAAATGATATATGCATGTATACAGATATTTTCAATAAATATTGTTTAAACTGAATCCCAGCTCATAGACTTTTGTATTAATGGAAAGGACAACGCCTGTATTCGTGCGCATAATGCTTATATAACGGACACAGTTACAGAACGTGAGAAGATGCTGAAAACATCGTTTTCATATTTCCTTATTTTTAAATGGATTTCTACAGAGAATAATAGTTAAACGTGCAAACTGATTTGGAAAAACTGTATAAAGCCGGCTTCTTTATACAGTATTAATGGTTCCCAAACCATTAGTATTAATTTTACTGACAGCTTTGGAAAATAAGGGGAGGAAACACAGTGGCGTCATGCCAACGGTGCATGGGGGAGGGTGGGGGCGTCCCCCCCCCCCCCCAATATTTTCGATGAAGGCCTGGGAAGTGCCATTTCCGGCAATCTGGGAGGCATTTTTTGCCAAAATTTTGGGACACGCTACGCGCCATTGGCGCTCCGCTTAGATGGTGTTATCGATCCCCCCCCCCGATTTTTCCCTAGCATGACGCCCCTGAGGAAAACATTTCTGTAAATCTCTTTCAATGACGAAAATCGTGAGTCATACAACAGATGAATCCAGAGATTGAATAAGGAAATATTCTGGAGTTGAATGAGAAAGGATTATTCCACGACGCGGAATGAAGTGACATAAGCCACTAAGAGCATAATTATCAAGCTACATATGTTTACATGTTGTGGAGGCATATTTTCACGCAGATAGTATTGTGTTCTCTGTAAATATTTGTATTTGTATATATTTCTTGAAATTTCCGTTTCATTTCCAACACTCTTCACATTTGTATGAAGGTACAAAGATTGTATTGTAATTTCAGTTACAAATTTATTCATAACTTACTTGTGTGCAATCTGCCTCATCGAAGGTGTTTTTTGCAATAAATCTAATCTAATCTAAGCCTCTCTGCGACTAACAATCGAACCCATATTAACCCATTACCCAACGTAACGTCCAAAAAAAAAAAAAACGATCAGCGCTATTCACAAAAAAAACGCTATTTAATTTTCATTTTTTTTTGTCTCAAGACATAGGTTATGACCTCTCTTTGGAACGAGCTCATCGAGCTCGTTCCAATGAGGGGTCATAACCTATGTTTTTGAGACAAAAAATGAAAAAAAATAATTATTCAAGAATTGTTTTTGCAAGTGTCATCTTATTTTCGTATAGGTAAAGGGTTAAACAGTTAACTGTTGTTTTATACAGAGCTTGGAAGTCTTTTGGTTTTCCACTTAGGTTCCGTGTTTTGGGTTTTTTTTTCGAAAACCGAACAGCAAGGCCAATCAAAAAACCAGCTAACAGTTATACTGTATTTGTGCACAAACTGGGCAAACTGTCTAATGGAAGGGAACTGGACTGGAGACTTTTCTCATTTTGTCAATCTGGCAAAGGGGCAAATACGTCATGTTTTTCGTTGTAACATTTTCGCCCTTATTAACTCAATATTGAGTCAATAATGGAGAAAATGTAACAATGAGAACAGAAAATAGATTAGATAAACATTATTCATTTGGTACCCTAATTTATCTATTTCTTATAACTCAATAGGCTTAGCAACTGATCCCCCAGAACCCCTGCGAATAACTAGAGGAAATTTAGATTGAACACAATGGAGATACCTATAGATAGACCTTTTTGTGATGAGTGGTGGAGGTGGGGGGGGGGGGGGGGGGGTCTGCCAAAAAATTCCAGACACAGAGTAAGGGTGGGTGGGTCCATTGGCCCGGAAAAAACGTGGAAATGACCCAAATTGAATTTTTTTTTCCTGCACTTGAATTCATTCAAAGAATGATGTCCTTATACTTTTAAGATAATTCAATGTAGTGAGTAGAGTATTTTAAACATGCTTTGGGGGAGAATGTGGGGTTCAGACAAGCTCAGAAGAGTCAAAATGTTCTCAGTGAAGATTCACAAATTCGAGAAACTGAAGTGGACATTAGAAACATTAACATACACTGATCAAATTTGAATAATCTGCAGTTGAGTTTTGTTATGAACACTTTTTTCAATTCAACCAAACTGACTCATGTAGAATTACCCTATACTGAATTCAGCTATTAATATACTTTTACAAAATATGTATTTGCTATATAGTCTTTAGAACCAACTCATTTGAGTTTGCCTAATCCCACAGCTCATCTCTCCATCTGTAAAAAACAAAAACTATCATATTCATTTTGATTAGTTTAAATTCAAACTTAACTAAAATCAACAAAAACATATTCAACCATGACTTGGTTAAGAAGTTAACTTTATGAAAAAATTTAGATATTTGTAAATCGAAAATGTTGTGATAAAATAAAACCTTGAATATAAAATAAAACATGGAAAAATAAACTGAATCTCTTCAAAGTCAACAAAAATGAAACAATCGTATATCTCAAATAGTTTATATAGCATTGAGGGAACATGCGTCCTTATGAGTTTCATCACAATAGCATAGAAAACGGACCATTGATAATTGACCAGGTTTCAGCAGTGTTTTGAGCTCCGGAATGAAATATAGGGGTGAGTTCCCTCGGGAGGGGTGGAAAAAATTTACAGGTTTGGGGTGGTGGGTCCTCAACAGGCAGAAATTTTTTTTTGGACCCTGTGTCTGCAAATTTTCTCCAGACCCCCCCCCCCCCCCCCCCGAGTGGTGTCGTAAAAACTATCCAACTTATGGAACCTGATGTGTCATTTACTCTGTGTTCTCATTACATAAAAAACTGAAGCGAAACCAAGGTAGTTTTTTTAATTTATTTATTTATTTATTTATTGGTGTTTAAGGTCACATATTTCTGCACAATGGCTAACCATGACCGTGACAGTTTTACAGGTGGAGGAAGCCGGAGTACCCGGAGAGAACCACCGAGCAACGGCGAGCAACTGTCAGCTACCCAACATACCAACTCCACACAAGCAGGGTTAGCATTGATTGAAGACAGGTGCACCATCGACGTGCAGTATGCCTTAGTACACAGCGTCGCCGTGCCCTCACGTGGGCAATGGGGGTGAAGTGTCTTGCCCAAGGACACAACGCGGTTGCCGCAGGTGGGATTCGAACCGAGGACCTCTCGGCTTGCAGCCTGCGCCTCTACCAACTGAGCCACCGTAATTTCAAACTGAACCGAAACCGGACCGAATCTTAACAATCAAAGCCTTCCCGATCTATTCTTAACCCTTTACCCATCGAATCGATAGCATCCGCCCGCGTAATATGCAAATTCAGCAGTTGAAAAAATATTATTTTCCAAAAAATTTCAACAAAACCATTTCATATGACCCCTCGTTGGAACGAGCTCGTCGAGCTTGTTCCAACGAGGGGTCACATGCTATGGTTTTGTTGAACTTTTTAAAAACATTCCAAAAAATGATATTTAAAACAATAAATTTTGATATCGTCTGCGTTGGGTAAAGGGTTTTAAAGTGATAAAACAATACATTTAAACAATCCGCGCCTTCCTCAAGTAAAATAACCGTTGTTTTGATTCATCCCTTTGTATGCGCAAATACCTTTATAAGCGTCCGAGTTGAACACCCATTAATTGCTTGTAAAATGTCATTAATTGTGCACACAGGGATGTGGCGACAGGGGTGTGGACCCCCCCCCCGCCCCCCAGCTAGGAGTATTTTTTTTCAATAGTTTGAAATTCCGAGGTCAAAAATCAAATAGTTGGAAATTCAATAAATTAACATTGTTCATGAAAAATATTAAAATTCCAACTAATGATGAGAAATTTTGATCTTTTATTTCCAACTGGAAACTTGAGTTTCAAATTTCCTACTCTAAAATTGACATGGCCTCAAAATTTCGACTCTAACATCAATCCGGTAAATTTTCTGACCCAGACACATTATAAATGATGCTTTTTCCGTTTCAGGACTAGTGAAAATTTTCAGAAGGGTTCATAACCCTTTAGCCAACGCAGACGATTTCAAGATTCATTATTTTAAACATCAATTTTTTAAAGTTTTTAAAAAAATTTCAACAAAACTATATCATGTGACCCCTCTTTGGAACGAGCCCGACGAGCTCGTTCCAAAGAGGGGGTCACATGATATGGTTTTGTTAAAATTTTTCGAAAAATAATATTTTTTCAGCAGCTGTATTTGCATATTACGCTGGCGGATGCGGGCGATTCGTTGGGTAAAGGGTTAAAAGATATCACCCAGCGCTGCAGTGCAACCACCTATCGAAATGATTTGTCGTGGTTCTTAAGTGAGAAGATCATGGTTACCCCCCGCTCCCAACTGCCTCCTTATTTCCACACCTCTTCTCCCCCAAACACTCGGAGACGAACTGTTTGATGACATCACGTCAACATTCTTTATAATATCTCCAGAAAGCATATTAACCCTCTCCATTGTATCACCCACTAACAACATGTCCTTCATTCTCTATCCCACTTCCCCATTATACTCCCAGTGAATCTTATTCTGTTAACTGGTATTTTGGACATTCTAGTAGAAATAGTTCCAGGGTTTCCACCACATCAAAAATGCACATCAGGCACTCATTTTCACTGTTTTTCCCAATTGTCCGCTAAGCTCCACGGACCGCGAATGCAGCTTGAACAACAGTGACCCCCAACGGTGCCATCAAGGTACTCTTCAAAACATGGCTTCCATTTATCACGCATACCACCCAAAAACCTCTTTGATTCGACCCTTTCTCGCCAATTAAGGTAACCATCCTCCACGACTCTTTCGCTGACGATTTTTTTACCCTGGTTGTCCCTACTTGTAAGTCCGAGATCTCCGTTGAATACTTCTCTAGCAACTCCCTCACTTAGACCATCCACCCTGTCTTTGTATTTGAATTCCAAATATTATGGAACACCATCGACTGTCCGGAAGATTTACCAAATAGTTAAGATAGAAGAGTTTCATTAAGTGACGTCTATGCCGTCTTTTATCCTCATCCACTCTAGCTCACATTTCTCCAGTTTCGCCCTCTTAACCCTTTACTCAACGCAGACGATATCAAAATTTATCATTTTCAAAATCATTTTTTTACATTTTTCAAAAAATTTCAACAAAACCATATCATGTGACCCCTCATTGGAACGAGCTTAATGAGCTCGTTCCAATGAGGGGTCACATGATATGGTTTTGTTGAAATATTTTGAAAAATTCAATTTTATCAACTGCTCAATTTGCATATTAAAGGGCGGATGTGGGCGATTCGTTAGGTAAAGGGTTAATAAGAACTTTATTACCTTTGGTTACTGAGTAATGTTTAATGTTCACATCATTACTCCCATGTCAAATGTTTGCCATGTAGTTTATGTTAGTGGCGGGGACGTGACTAGAGGTTTCCGATTGGGGGTGTAGGGTCGTGAATTTCCAACTAGAGGGGGGGGGGGAGGGGGAAACCCCACTCCCGGCCCCTCCTACAGTTGGAAATTCACTACCGAGAAAACTTTTGAAAATGAAGCCATGAAAGGGGGCATAAAATTGATTCTAGTAACAGAAATGCCAACACATTTATGATAGAATTATCAGGTTTTGGTATTATTCTGGGAATTGAATATGTGCTAAACAAATGCTCAAGCTGAGAACCTTGAGCAATTCACACTGTCCTAACATTAAATCAGATCTTTTGCAGGAATGATCAATTTTCGATGTTTCATCATTTTGTAACTGTGAATGATGGAATTAATTCAGGATAACGATTTTACGTGATGTGATTTTCTTGACGTGCATTTCTAGGATTTTTTTTATTACGATAAGTAAGCGTACCATAGAAATCTCGCACGGACTGAAATCATGCATACTTATGAAGCTCGATATTGCGTACGCTGTAGTTGTAAATAGCAACAGTTAGAATTTTTGCCTGTCTGAAATCGAGTTGGAATTTTGGGAAGTAAAGAAGACGTCAGCATCGCCAAAGAAGCTCTAAAATCCAGATAGATGGAAGTTTTAACTACTCATGACTTGCCCTCCGAATTTCCAACTTTTGGAAATTTTGGCCAGGATGGTTGGGGGGGGGGGGCACCCCCCCCCCCCCCCCCCATTCGCCACGTCCCTGGTTAGTGATTTAAAAGCTAACTTAAAAATTCATATTCAGAATTTGTGGAGTGCATGCGAAATTAATTTTGGCACTCCAAGTGTTTCACATCGACAACTTGTTTTGTTAGAGTTTGCTGGAGAATGCTTGCGGACGTTTCTCAATGAGTGACAGTGGGTTCATATTAACTCAACTCAGTTGACTTGGATTAACTTTTAACACAATCCGTGGAGGCACGGCGGCGCTGTGTACTAAAGCGTAACCCACGTCGATGGTGCACCTGTCTTCAACCAATGCTAACCCTAGTTGTGTGGAGTTAGTACGTCGTGGTGTCTGACAGTGGAAGGGGGGGGGGGGGGTAATTTAATATCGGGCTCGTTCTTCGCTCAACCCCGATATGTAATTAACTGACATCACATAGGGCTGGGGTTGGGGTAACAAACTGTGTAACTATTAATATCCATCTCCCGGCTCCTAAACAGAAGAAAATGGGACACAGAGGAGAACGGCTTCTAGGAAACGGGAGTTGTCTTTGAGATCTCTCAACTTCCACACCTTCCAGTCTCTCACCGCCACTACCATAAAGATGAAGATAATCTTTCTATCACTTTCATCAATATGCTAGAAGGGATGAACGAACCTATCTGGCAACACGAGGGTGGACCAATGATTATTGTTCAAGATTCACGTCGGACTTACGTTAGAGGAATCGTATATTTAGATAAAACATATATTCATAATGGAAGTTTCTTTGCAGGAATTATGAATTAACCCTTTACCCAACAGATCGCCCGCATCCGCCCGCGTAATTTGCAAATTCAGCAGCTGAAAAAATAATACTTTTCAAAAAATTTCAACAAAACCATATCATGTGACCCCCTCTTTGGAACGAGCTCATCGGGCTCGTTCCAAAGAGGGGTCACATGATATGGTTTTGTTGAAATTTTTTGAAAAAAATTTAAAAATTATATTTAAAATAATAAATTTTGAAATCGTCTGCGTTGGGTAAAGGGTTAAACTCAATCGATTATTTTCACATTGAAAGAAAAAAAGGGAAAGAAAAGAAAAGCTGTCACAATAACAGCAGAGCAATATCAATGGGACGCTCCTCTGAGGTTCTTTATGCAAATTGTAAAGCATATTTAAATGTTAATTGATTGTTGATTGATTGCCCTACATGTAGACTAAATTGCCGTATATTGATAACCTCTCAACACACTCAGTAACGTTGCTATCGAACTCGCTTGGGGGTTGGGGGGGGGGGGGGGTCCACATCTATATTTCTAATTGCGCCCCTTCCTTGTTAGGCAAAGTTCCGACTACCACTATGCCATCATAATGTTCCAACAAGCGGTAAATTCCATTAGCACCCACTCACCCGCTTTGAATTAAAATATTCGGACTGCATGTTTTAAAATGCAAAGCTCCATTTGTACACTCTATTGGATGTAAACTGTCCAACTGAGACTTTCGGTAGTCACAAATTTCAACTACAAATCAATATTTCGGGTAATTTTTATTATTTTTCAATCACTCGCTTTATAACTTTTGCTCCTTCCAATTTTTTGTCAGTATTGTAATTTGACGAATGGCGGGGCGGGGCGGGGTGGGGCGGGGGGGGGGGGCACTCCAAACTCCCCACGTGGCAGCGTCCCTGTACTAATCAAAAAACGTAAAGCAGCACATTTCCTCAGGCAGCTCTGTTAACCTTTTGAATCCCAGAGGCCGCTTTTTCGGTCCAGTGACACGATACTTCATAATTTCATCAAGTAGGTTGACTTTTGCGTGAAGGTGTGGTGTAGACCAATCAAAATTTTCAACGTGCAGCCCCAAGGCTGCACGTTAAAAATATTAATTGGTCTACCCCCAAATAAAGAATATAGACTGTTCCGGTTGCTGCCATTGAACTGATATAGAAGATAGTCAAGATACCACTATAGTTTCAAAGGGTTAAGCATCACTGATTTGGTTAAATTCTTAGTTGTATCATGGGAAACATTTACCACTTGAAGTTTTGGTATTTTAACATTACTGTGCAGGGTGTTAATACAAAAATACTGCGTGAAAGGATTACATTTAATTTATTCATGTTTACGTATCTGTTTATTACGGAAGCGTTGAGGTGCCAGTTGAGTATTATTTCTATCTTGCACGTGCAGGTTACCTATCTTGCAGATGCAAGTTACTATCTTGCACGTGCAGGTTAGCTATCTTGCACCTGCAAGTTACTATCTTGCACGTGCAAGTTAGCTATCTTGCACCTGCAAGTTACTATCTTGCACGTGCAGGTTAAGACATATAGTCATTCTAAAATATAGTATAGACTTGCAGGTGCAAGATAGCTAACCTGCACGTGCAAGATAGCTAACTTGCAGGTGCAAGATAGCTATCCTGCACGTGCAAGATAGCTAACATGCACGTGCAAGATAGTAACTTGCAGGTGCAAGATAGCTAACCTACACGTGCAAGATAGTAACTTGCACGAGCAAGATAGCTAACCTGCACGTGCAAGATAGTAACTTGCAGGTGCAGGATAGCTAACTTGCAGGTACAAGATAGAAATAATACTCAACTGGCGCCTCAACGCTTCCATAGTTTATTGATATTCGACGAAGGAGAATAGTTTCTGAGAAACCTATTTTTATTACATCATTTCCTGGAACGTGTCCATTTAAGAATCCAACTTGTATCAGTTATAAGCATAGAAATCTGAAATCTATTATTAGATATCTATGGTTAAAAGGGCGTGTTGAAAACATATTGCGCAATTGTGTTGACAATAAGAAACTTAGAGTGGAAATTATTCACGCCGAGGAAAGGGATCCTCATCTGTGGTACAGTATTAAAGTATATTTTTATTTTATTTTCGCTTTTCATCATTTTCGTAAATCAGTCGCCCCCTGGTGATTCCGGTTGTTTCCAGGGGCCAAGACGGAGGGTTTGAAGGTCAGGGTGGACGAAATTATAAAGCATTTAGGGTCAGATACAGTGGTGATGGTGGTAGGGCCGCCGAGGGCGTGGACGGGCCCCGGGGCAATGTATAGGACGGGTGTTAGGGTCCTGCAAACGTAAAAGGTGCGAAGCGATAAGCGGGGGTGGGGTGTCATGGGACCCTCTCCCATACATTTTTTAAAAATTAGTGCTAGGAGAAGAATTCTCCTGCATTTTCTTTACAATATCTCCTTAATTATTGTCCCCAAAAATAAAATTTCGGGGGACTATTAAAAAAACAGCCGGTCTCCGCCGCGCGTCCGTGCTTACGTGCGTGCCTGCGTGCGTGCGCGCGCGCATGCTTGCGTGAGTGCGTGCGTCCGACCTGCTTTTGGTTTCCCGATGATAACTTCAGTTATTGTCGGCCAAATGAAATGAAATTTGGTATGTAGGTGTATCAACATAAAATGCAGGTCATGTTCGAATCGGGGTGCGGTCCAACATTTTTGGCCAGAGTTATGCCCCGTTTGCGACTTCAAAAATTAATTCATTTTGTTTGGTTTCCCGATGATAAATATTACAAATGATGATTGCTACAAAAGTTATTTTGAACATACACTGGTCAAGCGTTTGACTGCTTGAGTGCTAGAAACAACCAGCATGGATCTATTGAAAAGTGCATTGTACTGAAATACACTTTAGTGACTTTCATCTTGGTTCATTGGCTTCTTCAATACCGTCGGCGAAGCAGTAGCTAGAAAAATGTGTATATAAATTTGTTTTGTTACAATTGATTGGATACCCACTCTCTAATAAATTGCAGCAAAATAATTAATTGTGGCCAAATCATTTTCTAAATTAAAGCTCCCTTTGTTGGTAGCATCAGGTACTTAGAAACCAGGCGAGGGGAGGGGGTTATCCCCCCTCCCCCCCCCCCCCCCCCCCCCCCAAAAAAATGCCAAAGATAGGATTAATGTTATAAAGGTTAATGCATGATCTTCAAGCTTCAGACTGATGTTTTTCTGTTTTTCACAATGATATTCTGAATCACAGTTCTAAAAACTGTAGTGGCGTTTGTTAATATTAAAAGACGTCGTGTCCGGCTTTATCAGTGGGTGGAATGTTGTCAACTAGGTCCGTCTTGTGAAAGAACATTGTACACAGATTGGAAAACAGCGTAAGCAGATCTAGAAAAGCAACCAGCCTCAATTTTTCAACCCCCCCCCCCCCCCCCCCCCCCCCACGATAGCACAACGTCTAAAAGGTTTCACGTTGAAACAATTTGAAACATCAGTCACGACCCCAAAATCTCTATTAGCCAACACAAAATATCATGAACGAGAATTTCAGTGCTCATACATCGTTTCTATTTATTTATTATACCCCCCGGGAACGAAGGGGGGGGGGGGGGTATATAAGAATAATTTTGTCCGTTCGACCGTCCGTCCATGCTAGTATTCGGGAGTTATGAGAGTTTTTTTGTATCCAGAGATACATTATGAGCTTACCGAAATATTATTATTATGAGGCAATGTTACATATTTTGAGCTTATTGTGCTAAGGTATATAAGACTTATGAGGCAAATTGAAAAATATGGTGGGTTAGGGTACAGGACAGGGTCAGGGTTAGGGTTAGAATTAGGGTCAGTTCAGGGTTAGGGTTAGGGTTAGTTACCCTTTTCACTCCACTTGAAATTTCGTCCGCCCGTCTGTGCAAATCGTGCCGGCTGAGAACTTTTGATCGCAGCCTTGAAGAATATTAATGATACTTGGTATTAATGTTTCCCACCACCTGAGGGTGTGTTGCAAATAAGGTTGGAATGCTTGTCTACAAGGTCAAGGTCACAGACTTAATTCAAGCTCACATACCCATATCCAAATATACACAAGTCGTATCCGGATCAGAACTTTTGATGGCCTTGAAGGATATTAATGATACTTGGTGTTAAAGTTGCCCACCACTAGAGGGTGTGTCGCGAATGATGTTGGAATGCCTGTCTACAAGGTCAAGGTCACAGACTTAGTACAAGCTCAGATACCCATATTCAAATATACACAAGTCTTGTCCGGCTCAGAACTGTTGATGGCCTTGCAGGATGTTAATGATACTTGGTATTAATGTTGCCCACCACGAGAGGATGTGTCGCGCGAATAATGCTGGAATGCCTGTCTACAAGGTCAAGGTCAGAGACTTAGTTCAAGTTTACATACCCCCACATCCAAATCCAACTATAACAAGTCGTATCCGGCGCAGAAGTTTGGGTGACCTTGAAGGATATTACTGATACTTGGTATTATTGTTGCCCGCGATCAGAGAGTGTGTCGCGGGGGTATTCTTGGTCCCAGGTTGGGACAGGCCTTATCTAGTTTATTTGGGTTTAACGACGCTTTCGACAGCCAAGTCACCTCGTATTGGACAGTTGTACGGGTGGATGGAAGCCAGAGTACCCGGAGAGAACCACCGAGCAACGGCGAGCAACTGTCAGACTCCCCAACATACTTACTCCGCGCAAACCAGGTTAGCATTGGTTGAAGACAAGTGCCCCATCGACGTGCAGTACGCCTTAGTACACAGCGACACCGCGCCCCCTCGTGGACAATCGGGATGCCCAAGGACAGAATGCAATTACCCTTGTCGGGGATCGAACCGTAGACCTTTCGGTTTGAAGTTCAATGCCGTAACCACTGAGCTACCGCGTTCCCCGTAGATCGTTTCACCACAAAGTTTGCGTGATATTATACAATAACGATTGGGTTTGTGGTGGAGAGAAATCCTGTTTGAAACTGTCGAGAAATTGGATTGGAGGGGGGGGGGGGGGGGGGGGTTACCGCGTTGATTGACTTGACGTCATCTTAGGGGTGGTGTGGGGACAGTTTTTGTGACGACGTTTTCTGCTGACGTTCTTACAATCCGGTCGTATAGAGAGATCACTGAGGGAAACTGAAGCTGGGAAAGTACGAAATGCTGAAAGAAATTTGACGAATCACTAACCAGCGCGTATTCTCAAAGCCCCCGTGGGGACCCCGGCAAGTGGAGCAATGCTTGTTTACTGTGGTAAACAAGCTGTTTCACTGGTAATATAGGACCAGTCACTAATGCTTGGAGTGCAAGTCCTCTAAAATAGACAACATTGGGTATAAACGATTGACTGGCCTTGCCTTTGTCTCCATGTTGTGGTCATGATTAGCCAATTTGTTAAGAAGTATGTGACCTTAAACACCAATAAATAAATAAATAATATAACTGGTTGGAGGCTACATTATTTTTGGTGGTCTGAATTTGTTCATCATTACATACTGACCGTAGCCTGTAACAAATGTGCAGGTAAAGTATTGTAAAGGTGGGTGAAAGTTATATACATCTAGCCAGAGCCGTATTGAAATGTGCACTTACTGTGTATAAGTAGCACTGAATAAATCAAAGTTTGTCTAATTGGCCACCGGCAGCCATCTTGAAATTTCGGTCCACACCCCAAAAACACTCGTTCTCGTCCCAAGATTATAACAACGGTACGCAAGAAGTTTCGTAAAGGTCAGTTCATAAATACAGCTCCTAGCCCGAGTCATATTGACATGTGTACTTACTGTGTATAAGTAGCACTGAATAAATCAAAGTTCATCTAATTTGCATAATTTCTGCACGTGGAAAAAAACCCTTATTATATGTGATGTATTCCATGTTACTAAACATTCATTCAAAAATTTATTCAAATCAGCACCTTGATATAGAAGTTCTGTACAAAAAACTGATTGTACCTAATTTCGGTACAAAATGGCCACCAGCAGCCATCCTGAATTTTGGATCGCACCCAAAACACTCGTTTCGCCCCAAGGTGATAACAAAGTTACCCAAGAAGTTTCGTGAAGATCGGTTCATAACTACAGTCCCTAGCCCGAGCAGTATTGACATGTGTACTTACTGTGCATAAGTAGCACTGAATAAATCAAAGTTCATCTAATTTGCATAATTTCAGCACGAGACAAAAAACAGTATTATATGTCATTTATTCCATGTTACTAAACATTCACACAAAAATTTATTCAAATCAGAACTTTCATACAGAAGTTCTGTACAAAAAACCGATTGCACTAATTTCGGTACAAAATGGCTGCAGGTGGCCATCTTAAATTTTGGACCGCACTCAAAAACACTCGTTCCACGGTGATAACAAAGGTACCCAAGAAGTTTTGTAAAGATCGGTTCATAAATACGGCCTCTAGCCCGAGCTGTATTGAATTGTTGACGGTCAGTCGGACTTACGTCAAAGTTGAGCTAAAAATTGTTTTCTTACAAATTATTGAAGAGTGCCCACTGGCACTCTTCAATAATTTGTGATAAAACAAATTCATATAAAAAAATATTATTTGCACTTGATAGAATATGAAACATGAGCATTGAAAATATTGGCTTTTGGTCTGGTACCCTCATTTTTTTTGAAAGCCCTGATAATGGCTTCAAGCACTCAACCAGTTAAAAAGATGGTCAGTCCTCGGATGGGTGGCCGTCTGAGCGATTGATTCGGACTCCGTGTTGTGACCTTGGGCAAAGCACTTAACCCCGATTGTCCACACGGGGGCACGATGACGCCGTGTACTGAGACGTACTGCACGTCGATGGTGCACATGTCTTCAACCAATGTAACCCTGTCTGTGCTGCAGTGCGGATTTACGATGTTGGGGAGCTGGCAGCTGCTCGTCGTTGCTCGGTGGTTCTCTTCGGGTACTCCGGCTTCCTCCACCCGTAAAACTATCACCGACACGATATGACCTTGGCTGTAAAAGTGCCATTAAACATTAATAAATAAATAAACAAGTTAAAAAGATGAGGAGAGGATCCTCTTCTTGAGCATCTTACAACACTATTTACATGGCAATCAGAAAGCAATACTCTCAGATCTAAGAGTGCAACGAAAATAGACTAACATTCTTACATCAAAACAATTAAGAGGGATAAGTTTTATATAATTTCTGAGGGGTATCCATTAACACTTTTCCTACCGTAACGGCCAAAAACCGGCGATCGTTATTCTAAAAAAATTTCATTATTTTTTTCATTTTTGTCTCTAAAACATAGGTTATGACCCCTCATTGCAACGAGCTCGTCGAGCTCGTTCCAATGAGGGGTCATAACCTACGTTTTTGAGACAAAAAATGAAAAAAAAAGTTATTCAAGACTTCATTATTTTTTTCATTATTTTTTTCATTTTTTGTCTCTAAAACATAGGTTATGACCCCTCATTGCAACGAGCTCGTCGAGCTCGTTCCAATGAGGGATCATAACCTACGTTTTTGAGACAAAAAATGAAAAAAAAAGTTATTCAATACTTTTGTTTGCATGTGACGTCTGCGACTTGTGGAAATAGTCGAAAATGAGATTCCTGGAAGAAAAGATGCTGACCACTTGTTTAGCCTCTCCAACTGATAGAATAAACAAAAGTCAAAAAGAGAATATAGAAAAGGGTGTTTATTGGATTCTAAGATCTGATAAGTAATCAAATGGCAGAATTGGATTCTAAGATCTGAAAAGTAATCATATGGCAGAGTATGGAGGAAGAGAATGCAGCGGAAATGTGAGGGTCTCGATTTTAGAGAAAGTTTTCTTGGAGTCATGAAAGCACTGTAGAGAGATGTGCAGAGTGAAATCAACTTGGGAAATATCACAGCAAAAATGGTCCAAACTGAGATAGGCCTTAAGTATGGGTGCATTCTGTCATTGACTGTGTTTTGCTCTGCACATTCAAGATTTAGGAGCAGGGCTGATGGCAATCTAGGAGGGAGCAGCGTTGGAGTGGTAGTTATCCAGAGTTATTTTATGCTGATGGCGTGGTTTTATCAGCTGAACGTGAAAATGTTACTCGCTGTGTGACGGTACGGGGTGAATGGCGATTAGTACTGATCGAGAGCAAGAATGTGTTTTCGGCGAAGCCCTTACAGGTTACAGACATTTTGTTAGATTACAACAAATCTGAACGTACCTCAACGAGTTGGCCGTATAAGTCGTCGTTGCTATATGGGTGGCTTAAAAAGGACCAGACTATGGTGTGTACTTAAGGGGACGTCCAACCTAACTTTGGTCAAATTTCATGTAATTTTCTTTCAAGTCTAAAAAAGGCCCAAAATAAATAACCCCAATAAATTATATACCAAAATGCTTGGAATGAAAGATAGAACATGTTGAAACTGAAATTTGCCATGGAACTGCTGCCATGTGTAAATAGCACCACCTGAAAGTCTGCTATGGCATAAGTAAGAGAACAAAATTTTTACAATAAAATACCTCAAAATAAAATAACAGCTGTATTCTATAAACATTTAAGTACATACTCGAAGAAATCTTTTCCTAATTCATGAAAGTAATGAAGATTGAGACCAAATGTTATAAGTGGTGTGCTCACTGATTGAAGGCAGACATTTTCTTTTGTTTATGTTTTGATTTGGGGAGTTCAACAAAGGTCAACTTGAAGGAGTCCAGCAGAAGAAGTATGGAAGGACAAAAGAGTGTCTCCTAATATCAAGATGTATGTGTTACTGTAATGGTTTGGAAAGAAAATATGATATTCTCCTATGTAGAATGCACTGCAAAGTCATACATTGTAGTTGAATAAATATATTTACAAACCCCTTGCACTGTAACCCCTTTTATCCCATGCATCAATTTGATAGTGATTAAATTGTTAAATTTGTCTGGTTTATCAATAAGTATATTAGCTTTGTTTAACTCTTGGACGCCAATACACTCATGATATCTGTTGGAGAAGAAATAAGGGTAACTGTAACCTGTCACTGCAATAAACCATCTAATGTACTTAAAAGTACATTGTTATTCAAAACACATCAAATCAACCTTACATAACCATTATTGCATGTACTTTCCCCAAGGAGGCTTATTGACATATTGAGATCAGAAGGGCACATCCAGAGGGTCTCACATATTTTTTTCAAGAACGCAGTACACAAAGCAATCCCCAAAAGATGACAAGTGAGCTCCATTTGACACAAAAAAATTCGGAGGGGGGGGGGGGGGGGGGGGGCTCGTATGACTCTGCCTCCGGCACTCAAGGCATATGCCTTTTTTCTCAAAGTTTAACTCTTTTTTCATTTTGAAGATCCTGGCCACACATGTTCCAAACACTATCAGACTGGTAAACCTCCAAATAAGTGTATCTGCAAAAATCATGTTACATTGCAAAACATTCTTTTTAGAGTTTTAGTTGTGGACCTTTCATGCTTCTTACTTCCAACTATAACACTTAATTTATCGATTAATCGGTGAATAGAAAAGTCCTGCCATAATCAACATTTTGAGTTCCATAAGCCTTCAAAACAGCTCCGATACAAGTGTCAAACATCAGATTGGTGGCTTTATACAGAATATTCATTAGGTTGTTGCTTGATAAGTAATAGGAACAAAATCTTCACAAGAAAATTCTGTAGCAATACAATTGAGGGTATTAGCAGGCACTTTGCAACAAATTGTAACAAATCAACTAGTTATAAACAAAATTTTCTAACTCAAAAGAGTGAAAAAGTACCACAACTCTGAAAAAATGTGGGAAGAAACACATGCTACAGCAGCTACACAGGCATTGTTTCCCCATGATGCTCGATCACAAAACCAAATATCCTTCAAATTGGAGTAGCAATGGTTGAGATACAAGGGGGAATGTTGGTACATGTAATGATGAATGGGTAAGACTAAGATTAAGAGGACAGGGGTCACCACTGCACGGCCCTAGATCATAGAAGCACCTTTGATTTTCCAACTTCCAGGCCTGGGGTATAATAATCGCAACACACCCACCTTATCAGTTCATAATTTCAGTAAAATAAAAGAAATTATCAATTTGAATTAAATAATAGATGATGGAAAATATTTGGCTTCCTTCGCCTTCTCGTACTATTTAATTACCACAAACAATATCAGTTTGATGCCGACAAACGAAACTGAACGCATGTGGTTTGGTTAAAAAGTAACTCGGCATGAATAATGAAGAAATTGCGAATATTTCGTGTATTTCATTTATTTAAAAGCCAATTGCAGTTAATATTGACCGTGCATTCGATAATTCGTTTCGGTTTTGACCACACGGCCACGCTGACACTCCGTGACAGCGGTTATGTTTATTGTGATATGCAAATTGGGGGATGGTTTCCGGTGAAGGAGATTTGTCACATTTGTCAGTGTAAAACGATCATAAAAGACACTGATCGACGCTTGTATTACTATGGTTGGTTGCAAGAAAAAACTAAATTCTCAGCATCGTCCAAGCGCACCTTATTTAAAAGCACGAATGCATCATTTTCAACCCATCTTCAATCGGTCCTTTGCAGACATCAAACATACCCGCCTTCAAATTCCATGGTTACTAGGAAGTAAATAACTTCGCAGCGACAGGGGGAAATTAACACACTCAATATAGTTCCAGGTCACTTGGAATATACTTCGTGAAAAAGTGATTTCTGAAATATTCTGCTTACTTTGTTATGAATATTGCCTTATTTTATGTGTATCGTCCCGATTTTATACACTCGGTTATTTTTTTTACAAGTGGTTCATGTTGTCTTTCTAGTGCGCAATAATTCAGATTTTTTGTCAACAAAAAAATTCAGACGGCCTGTAACACGAGAGGGAATTTCGAACCATATTTTGCAGTTATGACATTAACAGCTCAAGTACTTGCTGTCACCTGTTTGCAAATCCGCTCGTACATTGTCTCGAACAAATAAAGGGCGTGATCACGTCCTTGCATTCTTACGATTGCCCAAATTGAGTATTTCTGCAAGAACCACATCGTAATCACATGACCGGAAAAACATCGTTGAAGCATGGCCACATCCGGAACATCAAAAATTTGTGTTGATGTTATTACATTCAAACGTCAAAACCCACCAGAGTGTGTGTCAAAAAAATGCTTTCTCCGAGTCTGTAGTATGTTATCATTATATTGAGGACAAGGCTTTCGAATTACCGATTATTTTGTGGTTTTACCGGTTCGTTACTTATGCCATTTGCAAATTAATCTTCTTCAAAATCCTAAAATTCACTTTTTTTCCTGAAAAAAATTATATGTACCTTTTCTATGCACTTTACTCATTATTTTGATATATAATTTGCCTTTCCTTACTTCTCTTATCTGTTTCTGAGGCATTGGGAAAAATGTCAAAAAATTGACCAAAGTTAGGTTGGACGACCCCTTAATTGGTGCCCCGAGCTAACCACTTTGAGGTATTTCTCTGCAAAGTTATTAGATGTATATAGGCCTATCGGTCTCTATACATTCGGACGTCATTGCCAAACTTCCATTGGGGTGTGATCTCTCTGACCCAATTGTCTCATTGGGCCGTATTAGAGCGCAATATTTCCAGATAATTTGCATGTTCAAATCTACGCATAGGCGTAAAGTATGAAGATTGCTGACTTGTCAATATGTGAGGCGTACTAACCCCAGAACTTAACTCCTGCAATCGACAGTGATGCAATAAAAGCAGCGTCAATCTGCCATGGTCTTTATCACGGCACTGCGCAGATTGTCATGTTTAATGACGATGGTTGTAAACTGAAGGGTATAACGTATGTGTACAAAAGAACCGACTAGCAAATGTATATACCGAGTAAAAAAAGAAAGTATAATCAACTTTGAGGAGCAAGGTTTTTAATATTATCGACTTTAATCCCAAACAAATTATTGTAAATTCTTATTTCGATCCTAGCTGTATGAATTTGCCTAATTTTATGTTCTTTCTGTTGCCAGCGTCACGTCAGGACGTCGCAATTCAGACATGGGGTGAAATGAAAAGTGTATGTCCGCCGTTTGCCTCTTGGATGGAAAGACATCGACGGCGAAAAGACCTGATAAGTCTCTAGATGTCACCCTGTGGTATTGCGTTCCACTCATGCCTTACATCACGTAAATCGCCTAACATCTGGAGATCATGAAGTCGTACCCGACGGTCCAACTAATCCCAAAGATGCTCGATTGGCGACATATTTGGCGAAAGTGTGTGTGTGTGGGTGGGGGGGAGGGGGGGCAGAAAAGAAGTTCGATGCTCTGCTCCTCACCGGCATTGTCTTGCTGGAATAACTGCAATCCGATGTTAGCGTTGAACAACGGGTCAACAACAGCGTTAAGAATTTCGTCCCTATATCGCTGTCCATTCAGATTACCGTCGATGAAGATCAACTGCGTTCGATGGTGCAGGAAAATTCCTGTCCAAACCATTACACTACCCCCTCCCAAACGGTCGCATTCCCGCACGCAAGCATCAGAAAACCGTTCTCCACATCGGCGATACACTCTTGCCATACCATCAGCGTGCCGTAGACAAAATCGTGATACATCGCTAAAAAGAACTGTGCTCCGACGCTGCTGAGCCCAGCGAACACGCCGACGTACCCATTCCATTCTGACGGTACGATGACGTTGGGTGAGGAATGGTCCGCGTTCAGCGAGTCTGTTGCAGACAGTTTGTGCATTGATTCTATTGTTAGTTCTACCAGGAGTAATTGCTGCTGTCCTCGTCGCCTGAGGGTAACGATCCCGCAAGTGAGACGTCCTGATGTGTCGGTCTTGTGCAGGGATTGTAACTCTTGGTCGATCTGAACGCGGTCGGTCGGCAGTGGATCCAGTGGCTCTATACCTTCCAATGTGACGATAAGTAACTCCGAACTTAACAGCGAGCTCATCTGGGGGTATCCCAGCTTCATGCATACCAGTGGAACGCAACCTCTGATTTCGGTTAACCTTGGCATTTTTTAAAATGTCATAAGACAAAAACTAGCGTGTTTTCTCCATAACCCAGGCTCTCTCGCAAAACATAACACAAAGAAAATCGCCGATTACCCATTCAATTTGACATTCTCGAGTAGCACGTGCTATTTTGAAATCCGTAGCAAAATTGTATAGGTTTTGGTTGGACAACAACAACATGTCATTAAACTCTTTGCACGACTTCTTGTCCACAAACATGTAACATTAGAACTATTATATTTCATCCTTTATGCTATTTTTCACATTTGTTTCTATTAAACTTTCTTTTTTGACTCATTATATCTCATAATTGCACAAACACCCAGAAAGTCACATTTGTTGTTTCATGTAATATTTAAATTCTTTATTACTTTCCAAAGTGTGATTTTCTGCGATTTCCGGGTTTGATTATAAACGATAACTTCACAAGTGAATTATGCAATCAACAATTGTGTCATGTATCCGTGCGCACAAACGAAGACACTTTGCCGTGGGTGTAATGGGGACTTCATTGTTTTTAAACCCTTTACCTAACATGAAAAGCAGACGACACTTGCAAAAAATGAATACCTATTATTTTCATTTTTTGTCTCGAAAACATAGGTTATGACACCTCATTGGAATGAGCTAGTTCCAATGAGGGGTCATAACCTATGTTTTAGAGACAAAAAATGAAAAAATAATGAAAATTAATTGGCGATTTTTGAGAATAGAGCAGGCCGTTACGTTAGGCAAAGGGTTAAATAATATAATTATCGTTAATAATGAAAGTAATAAACAGAGTAATCGCTTGACTGGACTCGTTACGTGAAATAATTCATTCGAGGCGAGCGACTATATTGTAAAACACTCGTGCGCATTCGCGCACTCGTGTTTGTACAGCGTCCCTCACCTCTCATGAATTATTTCACGTGACCAGTCCAGTCAAGTGATTACGCCCTATTTATTAGATGCTTTCTATGAGTAAAATGACTATTAGGGTGTGATCCGACATTTTGAGAGTTAACTTGCTGTAATGGAAAATCCACGACGTTTTTCGATTGATCAGATCTTTATCACTCTAGGACCTGTGCCATTCACGCTAGGAGTGATTAGATAAGATTCCCCACATGTTCCGTGTCCACATTTCAGAAACAAATTGATTGCTTCCGCCCACAAGACAGGAATTTTGAGAGGACATTTTAGAATCAACACTGGTTTTTTAAATGCTTTGAAGATATATTTAAGAACGAAATGCGAAACAGTTTGGATCAAAAAATACAATTCGCCCTGATCAATTGCTTCTGTTTTTGTACATCTTATGTAATCGGAACCGTAGAGTCCGAATTTTGTGAAAAAGTGTTTGGCGCCAAATCGGAAGATACGACCTTTGGAAGCCCACAGACGATATGTCTTTGAAAATCATTTATTTGCAATCATACATTACAGGTTATGGAATCAAGAGTGTGTAAAGTCTGTTCCAAGATTGGAAAAGCTTTTCGGTGTGGCGGATGTCAAAGCGTATTCTATTGCTCCAAAGTATGTCAGCGCACTGATTGGTCGACCCATAAAAAAGACTGTAAATCAGAAACTGCATCAAAAGTCGGATCACGAGTCGGGGCGTCAACTGTTAAAAACCCGGTAAACTCTCAAACATGTCAATGCTGCTCACAAGTTGGGGAATTCCAAAAGTGCTCTAGATGTAAATCAGTCAATTACTGTTCCAAAAAATGCCAGGAAAAAGACTGGGCAGAGCACAAGAAAAGGTGTACGTCGCTGTCTGAAAATATTGGCAAAAAAACAATGGACGGGACAGACAAAACCCAGACGGGACGGCCCTTGTCTGGTGCGGGTGCAATGCCAATTTAAGGCGATGGCCGAGATAGTCAAAACCATTTTTTCGTCAATTTCGATAACGTAACAAAAAGGTCAGATTTTCGAATTGGACCAATGTCGGATATTTTTGTTCCACCGACTGTCAACCCCAATTTTTTTATTCCAAGTGATGTTTCATTGTTGGAATATGGAGAAATACAGAAACGGGTGGCAGATCTCTTTCCTCTATTGAATGTGATTACTAACGTGAATGTTATATCATATATACCAAAAATAGGAAGTGTATTAGTAATGAGGATATCACACCTGGACCCATACGTATACAGACATGTTACAATCTTGAAGGTAAATACTAAAATTATTAGTGTTTCAACGGATTACCAAAAATGGTCGCTGACCGATTGCCAGTTATTTGAGCTCACAATCGCCCGATTTGATGCCGATTCCGATTGAAATACCGTGTATTACTAGACAAGTCGAGGCTTGCTAAGAACTACATTAAACTGAACGTTTTCCAGTGTTAAACTTCGTTGACTCAGGTCGCAGTAAAATTACCAGTCGCGCACACTTGGGCGGTAAATATGGCTCTCAGAGTGTCACGTTTACCACCCAAGTGCGTACGACTGGTAATTTTACTGCGACCTGAGTCAATGGAGTCCAATCTTCACTTTTCCGGTAGATAAATAGGTAGATAGTTTAATGACAATAACGTCCACATGAGACATATGCCAGTTATTTATTTATTGGTGTTTAACGTCGCATACTTATGCACAATGGCTAATCGTGACCGTGACAGTTTTGTGAGTGGGAAGCCGGAGTACCCGGAAAGAACCACCGAGCAGCGACGAGCAACTGTCGGCTCCTCGACATTCTAACTCTGTCCAAGCTCAGTTCAAGCAGGATTACAGCTGTTGAAGGCATGTGGATCATCGACGTGCGGTACACTTTATTACACGGCGTCATCGTGCCCCCATGTAGGCAACCGGTATAAAGTGCCTTGCCCATGGACACAACGCGGGGCGCCCCGGACGGGGATCGAACTCGGGACCTCTAGCATAGAGGTCCAACAGTCTACCACTGAGCCACCGCGCCCCGGACAGATGCCAGTAAATAATAACAATAAACAATATAAAGATAACCATACATTTGGCTATATATTAGTACTTGCGGCTGAATACCCGGCGTTGCACGGGAGAAGATGGTAATATCAGATCGGTCGAGAAACGGAGGAATATATCAAGGTCACCAGTTTGAAGATCAAGGTCACATCGCACGGACAACCCGATAAAGTCAAAATGACCGATGGATTAATATACCCGCACATATGAAATTTTAGCCCGATCGGCCCAGCCGTTTTCGAAATGAAAGGTCAAGGTCATCAGCTTCAAGATCAAGGTCACCCCTGATGGGCACGGCACCCTACCCCATGTTTCTCGCGAGGACGAATTACCACCGTGTACAAAATTTGAGAAACGGAGGAGTTCACCCGGAACAAAGAGAGATAGAGAGATACATACAGACATTCGCATTTATATATTAGATATAATCAACATTTATTAGGTGAATCATTTCTTTTTCGAAGAAATGATCTAACCATGTTGCAGATGACGTTGCATGTATCACTTCTCTTGTTACTCATTATACATATGAGTTTTTGTTTGTCGCTCATGTTTGTAAAATTTTGATTTTGTATCCCAATTTCCGCGAAATATTGTTTTGTGTGTTCAGCATATATGAACTGGCGATTGCCACAAGTAGTCTCTGTTGTAAGTTTTACATGTCAAAATATCAAATGGTATTATTGATATCATTTTACATTAAGAATTGAACAATTGTAGAAGATAATAAAATGCGGCTTATGAATCATCACCAAATGCTTGGCAACAATCGGTTGAACTGATGTTCCAGGAGCCATTGCTGCTGTCACCCGATTGCCCACAATCAGCCAATTATGATGGCTGGTTCCGATCTTAGGTTCAACACTAAAAATTAAAAATATTCTTAATACAAGATATTGATGTCATTTTGACGTATTGATGTTGAAGTAAAAATGAGTCGGGTGAACGAGATATGGGCTATGGGCATGGCTCCAAAAAAATCGTAACAGTAAAAGAGAACTTGATTGTCACAGTAAACAAACGCCTATTCACATCCCTTGGTTCCCGCGGAGATGGGTCCCTTCCAGATTATTTGTGATCCGGATTAAACGTGATTTTTTTCAGTTTGAGAGCATGAAAATAGGTACTCTTGTCCAAAAATCTATATTATAATAATAGTTTTAATGCATTACACCATAATGGCAGTTGCACAATACAAACATAACAAATAAGAAGAATTAGTAAACATGATATATAATATAAAGTACTAATGACTTTTTTTCTTTAACGAGGTGATCTCGCTAACAGAAGAATGACCAGATCACGTTAGAAATAATATTAATCGATTTACTATCACAGTTTATCAATATATTATTAGTTACACAGTTTGTTGGTGGAAGAACTAGTAAAAACAGCGATCAAAATTAAATGAGAGAATTCTCACAATGTGTCCACGTGCCTTTACCTTGTTACAATTTATGGGAGAGTACAGGCACTATCCCATAAATTGTAACAAGGCAAATTCATACATACCAAACAGTTTCATTTCGAAGGTAACATGGCACACATCCACAGAATGAGAAGCCTTTTAAGTTGCCTAACGTACACTTCAGACCAAATATGGGCTTCCAACACTCAATCTTTCAACTTGAAGCGTTTATCGGCTGCCGCCATTTTGAATAATCAATGAACAAAGGGGAGATTACCCATAGCTGTCAGCGTGTATTGATGTTGACAGGCAGTATATGGTTTTATATGCAGTCTGCATGTGACGCCTTTGAACCAATGAAATTCCTAGATATTTGTAGGAGGTAAGATATAATAGTATTTCTCCGAATCATTTAATTGTACAATTTTTTTGTTTTCTTTTATAATTTCTTCGAACCCCGTTTCCCTAATTTCGACATATGCCCCACAATACATAATGTATTATTATGTACAAATGTAAACAAATTTACTAGCATCTGGCCAATTAATTCCGCCTTCAGTTGATTCGGTCTACATTCTGTACTTCAACCATATTCCAACCCGAATGGTAGCCTTCGGAGAATGGTTGAAGTGGAAGAAATAGAGATTTGCTAATAGCATCCTTGTGGCGGTTTTAGTCAGGTCTTTCACAGACAGCCAAGACGTATCTCGAAATCATTGACAAGACACTTGACCTACAGGTTCTAACTTCTGAGGCGGAAATACTTGATAAATTACCCAGTCTCTTAAGGGTCAATGTTTATTGTTAGTAAAGGTAACTGAGAATTAGTAACCGGTAACTGTGAAAACAGTAGATTAAATCGAATGGGTAATTTATCAAATATTAGTGGCAAGTAAAGGCAGACATCAACAGGCAAGGCTTGACCAGGAATCATTGCAAGCACACCAGGCTTACGTGTTATAAGTAGTAGCATTAGTTGAAAAATTAATCAGTCCCGAGCCCCAATAGTCAAAATTTAGTACAATTTGGGAAAGTGGAAATTAGTAATTACGAAAACATTAGATAAGATAAGGTTTATTGAGCAAATACACCAGAACAAAGGCAGATTGCTTTGTACATACAAAATCAAGCAGAATCATAAAACACACTAATTCATATGGCATACATAAATCATATTACAGATGAGTCCCTCTTGTGAAGGAAGAGCTGGACCATGTTACAAATAAAATTGCAGAGCACTGGATTTTCATTAGTCGTTATTACTTTAAATTTGTCCATTGTATCCGTTAGAGGGAAGTCAATTTTTTTCGTTAGAAATTGTGCGAAATTATTTTTCTCACAATGGTGCATAAAGCGGACATTCTATTTCAAAATGCCTTTCCGATTCCACCTTCCCCACTGTACAAGCTTCGCATATTCTGTGTTCCATCGGACGAGGAGGTTGTAAATGCCTTCCACGTTCGTTCACGGTTTATGGTTGCTGATGGTTGCTGATGCGTAATCGCGTGAAATTGTTTCTAGCTTCAATGGAAGAAGTGTGAATAAGATACGGTTCCATTTGATAATCTACTTTGAATAGTCGATAAGTACTAAGTTTGTTTTTTCCTATTCTCTTATTATCATTGTGTATATCTTCTTTAAATAATTTAAAATGGTCCGATTCAAGTTTTGACTTTAGAAGAATAATTTTACTTAGCTCCGCGCGTACCGCATGGTTTGAGGAATGTTTACCTTCATCTAACATCTGTTTGCAGAACTTGATATGAGCCCTTTCACTTGGTGCAGTATCTCTGGTCCTCATATTCAGCTCCGTCGACCATATTTCACAGCTCTTTTTGTGACATTCACCCGCAGCTGCTCGGAATATTTAGATGACATCATATTGAGAATAGTACTGAAATGGTTAACCGATTACCTACCTAACCGATTAAAAAATCGTCAACCGGTTATCCAAAATATCGATAGTGATCGTCATTCCACGGTTAAAACGTAGTAAATCTGCCGCTTCTTCTTCGAGATAGATTACACCTCGAAGCAGCGCTGTGGATATTAAGAAATAATCGGCTTTGGCGTTCAAGACTTCGTTAATGATCGGCAATTTCCATGAGTTCTGAGTAACCGCAGAAACTATTCCGTAGTATGTATACAAACGAACGTTGTCGCGTACTCGACAACGTTCGTTTGTATACACACTACGGAATAGTTTCTGAGAATACTGCTTTCCAATTCCTATAGTTTTGATCTCAGATTCGGTGAAATAATGGCTACGGTTAACCGGATATTATCCGGTTATAGCTCCAGGTTAGTCGGTTGTGAAAATGAGCCAACCGTTTCAGTCCTAATTGAGAATGCGTCCCATATCCGATCCTCTGAAGATTATAAGGAAAATCCCTGTTGTGTATAACCGAGTTCCTGCAGGCAAGGGCACGACTGATAGATTCAAGGCTGTTTGCTTGTATACATACTACGGAATAGTTTCTGCGGTTACTCAGTTCTCACGGAAATTGCCTTTCATTAACGAAGTCATGAGCACCAAAGTCGATTATTTCTCAATATATACAGTGCTGCTTCGAGGTGTAATCTACGTTTTAACCGTGGAATGACGATCACTATCGATATTTCGGATAACCGGTTGACGTTTTTTAATCGGTTAGGTAGGTAACCGGTTTCAAATCGGTTAACCATTTCAGTACTAGGTTGTTTCTCGACATTTTTACGATTTTTCAAGGCCCTACATTAACCAAATTCGAGGATTTTCAAGGCCCCCACCTTCACTAGTCCAAACGAGTACTCGCCCGTCTTTATCCCCTCCTCCCACTTGCCTTGAAGGAAGGAGGGTTTTAGTTAGACTACGCCACCGCAGGCTATATAAAACTGCATAGCTATGATAACGCGGTTTGGTGGCGTTTTATTTTAAGGCCTTTCAACCAATTTTTCAGGATTCTGAGACCTTGAATGGCCCTTAATTAAATTCAAGACCGTTCATTTTATTCAAGGTCCCGGAGGAACCTTTATAATGATTACGGTAAAAAGAACATCAATCGATGTAACACGTTAAGACGAATGTGCTGCTTTGGAGACAGGATCGACCGTTTTGGTGGAACCTTGAGAACATATTCACCCTTCCTTGACTCCGGTGATGGAACAGCTCGTATTGACGTTAATATTGCTTCTGATTTTCTTCTTATAGTATCCTCAAACTTTTGTACTTCTTTCAGGATTGCAATGGTAAAGAAGTTCCGATGTTTTTCTACTTGTACGAAGAGCCTGAACCCACCTTCCGTTGGGCGGATCTGTTGCCTGGAAACTATATCTGCTATATAAGCCCACACCTTCATGACTTTGTGGACGGACATACGGGATTCCGGATAGATCATCGAAAATCGATACGCATTTTATCACCTTCATCCCTCACCTGACGAACCGGCCGCACCTGTTCGCGTAATATGATATCATATCATGTGACCTCCTCATTGGAACGAGTTTCTACAGCTCGTTCCAATGAGTGGTCACATGATATGGTTTTGTTAATACTTTTAAAAAAGAAATAGAATTTAATATAATAAATTTTGATAGCGTCTGCGTTGGGTGGGTAAAGGGTTAAAGTTCACCAAGGTTTATTTATTTATTTATTGGTGTTTAAGGTCACATATTTCTGCATAATATCTAATCATGACCACGACAGTTTTCCGGGTGGAGGAAACCGAAATACCCGGAGAGAACCACCGAGCAACGGCGACCAACTATCAGCTCCACAACATACTAACTCCACACAGGCAGGGTTAGCATTAGTTGAAGACAAGTGCACCATCGACGCACAGTACACCTCAGTACACAATGCCACAGTGCCCCCACTTGGGCAATAGGGGTTAAGTGTCTTGCCCAAGGACACAACGCGGTTGCCGCGGGTGGGATTGGAACCGAGGACCCACCAAGGTTTAATACAAGGTTTTTTGATTATACGTGGAACGACGACGCCAACAGATTCATTTGTAATTGTGTTGTTTTGAGACTAAGCTGTGATGGTGTAGTTGTGTTATTTGTAACGTCCTGATGAAGGTCCAGTGCCGAAAGCTGCCAAGCTTTCGGCACTTGGCCTTCATCAGGACGCTACGGCATCTAATGTTATTGGATACCGACGGAAAATAAGTGATCTTTCGATGAGGGTGTTCTAATATGCAGGAAGAGTTGTTGGAAGAGTTGTTACGATCCTTTTTTATGATTTAATTTGATCAGTTTTCGAATCCGAGGCATTGAATATTCTCGATTTTTTACAGTCGGATGGATCTGATCTCAGAATTGTGTCTTTCGTTGTGAATAATATTGCCATGGTGACTAAAAATACTAATTTCTGTCACAAATAACGTGAGAGGGGTTCGAAACCCTGGCAGACCAATCAAAACATTACGATTTTCTGACGTTATGGTGTTCAAGGCCTTTTTGTTCTATCAAAGTTGAAGTCGAGCATAATTGTAGCGACAGTCGTCACCGCAGTCCCAGAAGAAGACACATCTGAATGCCGTAACGTCACAACAAAACTTTTAGCATACAATTTGCTCTACCAAATCAGTAAATTGATTATTCCATAGCCTATTGACATATAATGGGCTGGCTATCAACAAACATTTGGGCTCCTCACATTATAGTCTGCCACGTGTTGTGTTAGTCCCAAGAAACGACCTTAGAGTGCTTATCATCCATTTGAGAATTCGACTGTTTGAAAATGAGAAAATACATGCCCAAATCTCATTTAGAATGGGGCCCATACTCAGTCTTTGTCGACACCCAGAAAATCCACGCAGGGTTAAAGTTTGTTAAATCGGAAGCAGGGTTCCCTGTATTCTTGGCGGGTATTACGGTCCTGGTTGGAATATCAGCCAGCGACATGGACTGAATCAATATATACAGTGCCAGATTATTAACCATCTGAGGTCTCACAGGGTTCTATCCATCCACTTCGAGAATGGACCCAAGGGCATTTTCTTTTGGAAATCTTGCATTGTAAATGACTGAATTGAGAATTTCTTTTAACACCTGGAAACTTGAAGCCGAGTCTAACTTTCCATCAATGTGGTCTGGGTAAGTGCTCTGCTACCGATGTTTTGAATAATTGTGAGCAGCATAAATGAAAAACCTGAGCTGTTGTCCTCGTCAAGTGTCGTCTGCCATAACAGAAAGACGGCACTTGACTATAACTGCTACGTAAGATGTCGTCATTACTTTTTTTGGAGGGAGGGGGGGGGGGGGGGTCAGTAGCTATGACTATTTCATGACCGCAACATAGGTATGAAATCAGGATTAGCTAAGATGCCCACTTTAAAAGATCTCTCCCACAGGCGTTGGTTACGCTTGGGACCACACTGGTGCAGTGATTACGGCATTGGACTCCATACCTGTGAATGGGGGGGGGGGGGGGGGGGGAGGGGGTGGCAAGGCACTTAATCTCGATTGCCCACATGAGGGCACGGTGGCGCTGTGTACTAAGGCGTACTGCACGTCGATGGTAACCTGTCTTCAGCCAATGCTAACCCTGCTTGTGTGGAGTTGGTACGTTGCGGAGTTGGGCAGTTGCTCGGTGGTTCTTTCCGGGTACTCCGGCTTCTTCCACCCGTAAATCTGTCCCACACGAGGTGAACCTGGCTCTCGAAAGTTTCGTAAAACAACAATAAATAAACACCGCGAGTAGTATGTCATGTACGTTTCACCTCTTATTTGGATGACCCCGGTGGATGACCCCGGAAGTGACGTCATGTCACGTGACCTAGTGGCACCATGTTGTGTTGTCATGGTAACCCGCGTGAGCGGCCATCTTGTGATGCCATCCCCATTGTGATACGTGATGATGTGAGTGCGCATGCGCAGCTCGTGTTGTTAGGGTGATACGTGTTTCCGTCTTCCATTTTGTATACTGGAGGCCGCCATCTTGGTTTCTATGGTAGCACGTGGTTGCTATGTTACCCAATTTTTCTGCAATGGGACGGGGTATGTTCGGAGGGTATGTTCGATTGAATCGGAGTAAATCTAATTACCACAAACAACCCGACAATCCCTCCAAATTACCAGAACCACCCAAAATCACCGAAATTGACTTTATTTGATACGGATTCCCTATTTTATAGGCTTAGCATGTAGTGCTATAGTACCAAGGGGTGCAAGGGGTGCGTTCGATTGAACAGGAGTATTTTTCTGACTTACAATTCTCCCAGAATTCTCGAAGAATTACCCAAATAATCCCGACAAGTTGTACCATTTCGAATTCTTTCAGAATTCTCTGCTTCTATCTATATATGCAATAGTTTTCGTCTATCTGGTCATGATTCTTTGTTCCGGAGCATACTCCAGTAGCGCAGAAGAGCCTATTAGTTGGAACAGCTTTGCTTATTATTACTATATTTAGCAATTTCTGGTCTATTCTTGTTAGTTCTGACCCTATTCCAAGTACTCTTGTTGTTTCATTTATCCAGATCATTTATATAAATTATAACTAACCAATCAGATTGCTTGATTTCCCATAATTTCCCATAACCTGTATGCAGAGTTATCTCCCTTCTGTACAACAAAAGCCAATATCATTCCCAAAGCCAATAAGCTATCGAGCAGTTACGGATAAGTCATTGCTCAAACGACTCGAAGCTCATCAAGCAAATGAGCCTTATAGCAATTGCTCGATCGAGTGACTCGGCATATTGCTTGAACGACTCGACGTCCGTCGAGCAAATAAGCTATCGAGTAGTTGCTCGTTCGAGTGACTCCTCGAACGACTCATTTCAGTATTTGAGGATACCTATGGCCCGGCATTGTATTATTTGAGGATACCTATCGGGGACACTAGGTCACGTGACATGACGTCACTTCCAGGGTCATCCACCGGGGTCATCCAAATGAGAGGTGAAACGTGCATGACATACTACTACCGCGTCCAGTGAAACAGAACGTGTTTACCCACAGAAAACAAGGACTGCTCCACTTTCTAGTGTTCCCATGGGGGCTTCCCGATACGTTTCTCCCTACACACCTATAGTTTGTAGGTATTTCCAAGGCAACGATTTTCCAGACGAATTGGACCACAGCTTCCCAGTGCAGTGCCCACTAATGAATCGATTAATTTTGTCAAGCACTATACCTACAATGGTCAATTATTTAACTCTTCATTCATACAATTTGTCTTTACTAACACTGAAATGGTTAACCGGATAACCGGTTTGAAATCGGCTACCTACCTAACCGATTAAAAAACGTCAACCGGTTATCCAACATATCGATAGCGATCGTTATTCCACTGTTAAAACGTAGTAAATCAGCCTCTTCTCCTTTGGGATAGATTACACCCCGAAGTAGCGCTGTGGATATTGAGAAATAATCAACTTTGGCGTTCAAGACTTCGTTAATGATCGGCAATTTCCATGAGTACTGAGTAACCGCAGAAACTATTCCGTAGTATGTATACACGAACGTTGTCGAGTACTCGACAACGTTCGTTTGTATACACACTACGGAATAGTTTCTGAGAATACTGCTTTCCAATTCCTCTAGTTTTGATCTCAGAATCGGTGAAATAATGGCTACGGTTAGCCGGATATTATCCGGTTATAGCTCTCGGTTTGTCGGTTGTGAAAATGAGCCAACCGTTTCAGCCCTAGTCTTTACCATACCGTATAGTACCTCAGCGGCATGAGCTCCAGGAATTTGTCCCGAAGAGGTGATCATAAAAAATACTGTTTGCTTCTACTTAACCATTTACCCAACGTAACGACCTAAACCGGCCAGAGCTATTCTCAAAAATCGCCAAAAAATAATTTTCATTATATTTTTATTTTTTGTCTGAAAAACATAGGTTATGACCCCTCGTTGAGCTCGTTCCAATGAGGGTCCATAACTTATGTTTTTGTGACAAAAAAATGA
Source organism: Pictodentalium vernedei (assembly GCA_031216915.1). NCBI lineage: Eukaryota > Metazoa > Mollusca > Scaphopoda > Dentaliida > Dentaliidae > Pictodentalium > Pictodentalium vernedei. The sequence continues at coordinate 77,576,935 of CM062290.1, read as the reverse complement.
AAAAAATTGTTATTCAAGATTTGTTTTGCAAGTATCGTCTCTTTTTCATGTTAGGTAAAGGGTTAATGTAACTTACAGCATCTGTGACTATATGGTGAATGCAACAAAAATAAAAAAGTAAAGTTTAGCCAATCATTAGTAGTAGGAGATGTGGAGATCGTTCGTCATTGGGGGATCCCATGGGGGATATGTGGCGCCATAGTCACGTGACCCGGTGGTGCCATGTTGTGTGATCATTGTAACCCGCGTTAGCGGCCATCTTGTGACGTCATCTCCATAGTGATGCGTGGAGTTAGTACACATGCGTGTTGTTAGGGTGATACGTGTTTCCGTCGTTCAGTTTGTATACTGGGGGCCGCCATCTTGGTTTCTATGGTAGCACGTGGTTGCTATGTTACCCAAAGGCTTACATCAAGACAGGGGTATGTTCGGAGGGTATGTTCGATTGAATCAGAGTATCACAAATTACCCAAATAAACCCGACAAGCCATCCAAATCACCAAAAACGACTTTATTTACTACCGGAACAACTTAGCTTGTTGTTGCAATATTTAGCAATTTCTGCTCTGTTCTTGTTTGTTCTGATCCTCTGAGTTCTCTTGTTGTTTCATTTATCTAGATCACCCAATCACTTTACTTTCCTGACGCTAACTAACCGACCAGACTGCTTCATGCCCCGTAATCTTTATTCAGAGTTATCTCCCTTATTACAACGAAGTCCTATCTGATTCTCATCACATCTATATCCAAAGGGCTACGTCCCATGAAATCCCTTTTTGTGAAACGCCTGTGGCTATGGAATCCCTTTTTGTCGTATGAGACCATGAGGGCTATGAGAAAAGCCCTCAATGAGGCCTCATTTACTATCCCTGTTAGTCTCATTTTCTTTTGAGGTCATGAGGGCCATATTTATTTATTTATTGGTGTTTAAGGTCACATATTTCTGCATAATGGCTAATCATGGCCACGACAGTTTTACGGGTGGAGGAAGCCGGAGTACCCGGAGAGAACCACCGAGCAACGGGCAGCTCCCCAACATACTAACTCCACACAAGCAGGGTTAGCATTGGTTGAAGACAGGTGCACCATCGACGTGCAGTACGTCTTAGTACACAGCGTCACCGTGCCCCTACGTGGGCAATAGGGGTGAAGTGTCTTGCCATAGGACACAACGCGGTTGCCGCAGATGGGATTCGAACTGAGGACCTCTTGGCTTGCAGCCTGCACCTCTACCAACTGAGCCACCGCCATGAGGGCCATGAAAAATCCCTCAATGTGGCCTCATTTACTATCCCTTTACTAATCCACCCACTCTGTCCCTTAGGTCCTCCACCTTAGCCACTGGAAAGCACAAATTGGTCCTGATGACACTGTCAGGCTCACACACCACCCTATTTAACCCCCGCACTATACTACTCCTTGCAACCACTAACTGCCTTTTTCCTGTCCTACTACTCCTGTTTCCACTTCTGTTCCCAATGGACCGGCTCGCAGTCTTGCACTCCGCCATACTAACCTCCATGCCTACCTCCATCTCCACCTCTTCAGACCCAACCTGCCCCTCAGTATTCTCGAAATTACCTAACACACTGAAACTATTTTGGACACTGCACTCCACTTTTGCCCACTCCCACTACAAGCCACCTTGTCCTCATTTACCACCTTCCTAACCTTCCCTCTGACTCCTGCCCCGACAGACTCCACATGGCCATCGCTATCTCCGTCACTATGCGCTTCTAAACGAGTACGCCTTTTGCCCCCCCCCCCCCCCCCCGACTCACACTGCTAGCCTGGGAATTTGACACTCTAGCCCCTACTTCTCCCCTACCCACAACCCGACGCACCTTCCTATTCCCAAAAGACCCACTATCCACGTCAAAAGTACGCTTCCTACTACCCACCACCTTCCATCGCCCATCGAATACCACCCTAACTGGGGTAACACCAGACTTTCCTGCCTTCCCCAGTTTCCCCCTCACCACCTGCACCTCTTCCTCCAACTTTACATATGCCTCTAGCAGCTGCATTAACTCTACGCAGATAGCGCACATCCCCAACCCCCCCAGCTCACGCCAATCCACAAACACCATATCAAAGTGCCTACACACATCCGACCGCTGGCCGTCCGTTGGAAACTCACTAGCCCCAGATGCTGGCCTCAACCACTGCCCCCACCTGTGCACATATACTAACCGTCTCTACACTGCTACTCTGAACCTCTCGCGTCAAGAAACACTTACCATCCATAGCAACCATAGCCAAAATTAGAATGAGAAACTTAAATTTTGACAAACGGGTCGAAATCGTAAACAAAACAAAACACCGAAAATGACCCGCGCGAAGATAGGGAACACGCCATTTGTATCCGATAAAGAAACTAAACTAAACACTAATGTAACTATCTTTTATTAAAAATCACATCTATACAACACTAAAACAATATAAACACATATAATGCCATTCTGTTATTCAATACAGTGGATTCTTAACATATTTTGACTTTAGGAATAAAGGTAGGTACGCCGGATATATTATCTTTAAAAAAAATATTCTAAAAAAACTCCTAATGTACAAAAAACCCCAACAAAATGAACTAAAAAATTATTTTTTAAAGTTATTTTTCAACTCCCAAACTCCGAAAATGTTTACCAAAAGTGGGAACATTCGACGTCAAAAGTGGGAACATTCGGCCTCGACTGAGGCCGAATGTGATTTCTAGCCAGGTCTTGGTTGCCTCCAGCGGCAAGAGGTGCATATGGCAATGTGAATGACAGCTATACTTACGGGCTGTCGACCTCCTAAACCCACATCCCTAACATTTATCATCACGAAAATTAACTTATCTCCCCTGAAATTATTAGACGGTCGAGGGAGGTCCAATTAAGCATGTAATTGCTGAGAAAATACCTATGACATCAGTAGAAACTAAACCAAAGTTTCTTTTGTAACTTTTAATAAACGAGGAGTTGGGGGCTGTCTGTTGTTTTCGTTCATTGAAAGTTACAAAAGGAAACTTGGCTTTTTATGGCAAGCTAATTGGAAGCAACTTGATAATTGTCCACTTTTGTCTCTTTGTTTAGCGAATGTGTTTTTAGAGTAATTTGCATGTTTTTATTCCTCTCAGGAAAAAAATAGCAAATCTTTACCTCCAAGACTTTTATATTAATAGAAAGGATAATGTCTTATTATATGTCACGATGCTCACACTGTTGATATAACTTACAGAAAAAAAGTTACAGCACATCAAAAGAAGGTCAAAGCGCCGTTTTGTTATTCTTAAATGGGTTTAACTATTTTGGTGCGACGGGCGACTGAAGTCGACAAACGGCAGACCGCGGAAAGGTATTGCAGTAGTCATTTTAGCCAACTGTGTGTGTCCATTTCTAAAAGCTTTTAACCCTTTACCCAACGCAGACGATATCAAAATTTATTATTTTAAATATCATTTTTCAAACAATTTCAACAAAACCATATCATGTGACACCTCGTTGGAACGAGCTCGACGAGCTCGTTCCAACGAGGGGACACATGATATGGTTTTGTTGAATTTTTTTGAAAAATGAAAGTGTCAATGACACTGTAGCTCAACTTGTCAAGACAAAGACATGTACATGTATAGTATGTGACACAGCAATGACAAACACCTAGGTAATGACCTGATAACAAAGGTACATATAAAGTATTGTAACGGTCTGTACATAAATACTGAGCGTTGCCTGTAACAAATATATAGGTAAAGTATTGTAAAGGTGGGTGACAGTCAGATGCTAAACTAGAAAAAATCTTTGAGTCCCAGAGTGGGTCTGACTGAACCCCAAAATATTTGTTCTCATAGCACAATGATAACAAAGGCACCCCAAAACACACTCATTCCTGTCCCAAGGTGAAAACAAAGGTACCCAAGAAGTTTCGTGAAGATCAGTTCACAAATATGAGCTGTGTAGAAGTTGTGACAAAAAACTGATTAGACCTAATTTCGATACAAAATGGCCACTGGCAGCCATCTTGAATTTTGGACTGCACCCAGAAACACTCGTTCTCGACCCAAGGTGATAACAAAGGTACCCAAGACGTTTCGTGAAGATCGGTTCATAAATACAGACTCTAGCCCGAGCCGTATTGACATGTGTACTTACTGTGTGTAAGCAGCACTGAAAAAATCAAAGTTCATCTAATTTGCATAATTTCTGCACGAGAAAAAAACCTGTATTATATGTGATGTATCCCATGGTACTAAACATTCACACAAAAAATTATTCAAATCAGAGCTTTCATAAGGAAGTTCTGTGCAAAAATCTGATTGCACCAAATTTCGTACAAAATGGCTGCCATCGGCCATCTTGAATTTCGGACCGGACCCCAAAACACTCGTTCTCGTCCCACGGTGATAACAAAGGTACCCAAGAAGTTTCGTAAAGATCGGTTCATAAATACGGCCTCTAGCCCGAGCCGTATTGGCATTTGCACTTACAGTGCTGAAAGTAACACCAAAAAACATCAAAGTTAGTCTAATTTGCATAATTTACGCACGAGAAAAAAACCCGTATTATATGTGATGCATCCCATGGTACTAAACATTCATACAAAAAATTATTCAAATCAGAGCTTTCATATGGAAGTTCTGTACAAAAAACATATTTCTGCATCGTCGGTACAAAATGGCAGCTGGCAGCCATCTTGAATTTCGGACCGCACCCAAAAACACTCGTTCTCGTCCCACAGTCATAACAAAGATACCTAAGAAGTTTCGTAAAGATCGGTTCATAAATACGGCCTCTAGCCCGAGCCATAGCAGCTTGGCACTTACAGCTCTGAAAGTAACACTAAATAAATCAAAGTCAGTCTAATTTGCATAATTTATGCACGAGAAAAAAAAACCGTATTATATGTGATGTATCCCATGGTACTAAACATTTATACAAAACTTTATTCAAATCAGAACTTTCATACAGAAGTTCTGTACAAAAAAACTGATTTTTGCATCATCGGTACAAAATGGCCGCTGGCAGCCATCTTGAATTTCGGACCACACCTAAAAACACTCGTTCCCGTCCCAGGGTCATAACAAAGGTACACAAGAAGTTTCGTAAAGATCGGTTCATAAATACGACCTCTAGCCCGAGCCATAGCCAATTGTTGACGTACGGACAGACGGACGACGGGCCATGGCAATAGCTCAAATTTGACTTCGTCAAAGTTGAGCTAATAATATTTTTTCAACTGCTGAAGTTGTATATTACGAGGGAGGGGGGGGGGGGGGGTGCGAGCGATTCGTTGGGTAAAGGGTTGAACAAACATATACGTATTCCTATGTTTTCTGCACCATTATATCGTCCCTTGAAAGTATAAAGGTGCCATTTAAATATATACAGGAAATCATTTGAAAAACTGTCAATGAGATCATTAGAACATCTCTTAAAATAATAACGCTTTAGTCTAGCAACCTATACGTTTTGTAAAATTCCAGACGAATATTAGGCGCTAAGAATTCTGTTTCTCAGATTATTCCGCGCCAAAAGAGTTAAACAGAGAGTAATTGTCAAACGTTCAAACTGATTGGGGAAAGAATTACAAAACGGCAGCTTCTTTATTTTTATACCACTCTACATGGAAATGCCTGAAGTAGTGAAGTTTGTTAAATGATACGCCCATCGACGATACAACTTCGCTAACATTTCGAAATTTCAATTTTAATATGAAATTCCCGTATCCTTGGTCTTAAATTTATGGACAACTTTAGAAAATTAAGGGGAGCTAACTTTCCAGTAAATCTCTTCCAATGACGAAAATTTATTTACGTTACGTAATGGGTCAATAAAAAACCACACACACTCCTCATATAAAGTAACATTCTCTAGATGATCTCAATCCCAGCTGGAAAATATAATCCCGTGTTGACACATAGACTGAATTGGCTATATGGCTGCAGCAGCACAAGTGTTTTGTTAAGTTTCTATTGTGACAGCAACACAACAAAGTATCTATTTATTTTTTATTGTGGTTGCAGCGACACTTCAGCTGTCGGAGTCGTATCGCATCGGACAGTTTTTTCGGGTAGATGGCCCCGGAGATAACCTACCTTGGTGCAGAGTCTAATTGTCGGACGCTTAAACGAACTAACCTGACACAAACTGGGGTTAGCGTTGCCTGAGACATGTGTACCATCAACGTGTACTACGTCATATCATGCTGTCCCACCTTGGTAATTGGGGTCACGTGTCTTGCCCAAGAACACAACGCAGATTACGCGGGTCAGGATAGAACCTTCGGGAGAGCGGTGGCTCAGCAGTGGTTACGGCATTGGACTTCAATAACTGAGTTGTGTTTTTAGGCATGTCACCTAATCACGATTGCCCAAGTGTGGGGGTGGGGTGGGGGTGGGGGGTGGCAATGTGTACTAAGGCGTACTGCCCGTCCGTCGATGGTGCACTTGTCTTCAACCAATGCTAACCCTGCTTGTGCGGAGTTAGTACATTGGGGAGTCTGACCGTTGCTAACCGTTGTGCGGTTGTTCCCTCCAGCTCCAGCTCCCCCACCCGTACAACACGACACGAGGCGACCTGGCTGTCGAAAGTGTCATTAAACCCCAGTGAATAAATAAATAAATAAATCGAACCTTCGACATTAGAGCTGAAGTCCAGTGCCCTAAGTAGCGGGCCATCAGGATCCCCTGTAAAGTATCTTTTATATACTATTCAAAAAGTAGTGCATATTTGATAAAAGTGAGATATAGGATGAAGAAATATATTTATATTTTCATCAAAAAGACAGTTGAGGCACTGCACTGTGACATATTGGTGAATGATTTCAGCGATAGTTGGATGTCTGACAAGCACGCATTCCACGCACTTAGCTGTAGAAGACATGGACGGTCAGTCGGGGAATTTATCACATTCAGTCCAAGACCGCAATACTTGTAAATCCTCCTCGGTTCGCGAGACTAGCGCGGATCCGACGTGGCATACTCCTCACCAAACGTCCAATATCAGCTTGAATGATGTTATTCCATTCTTCCTGCAGTGCAGCGGCGACTTCCTGGACATTGGTAGGGGGCTGTTGGCGTTCTCGAAGGCGCCTTCCAAGCATATCTCAGGTGTGCTCGATTTGTGAAAGGTATGGACGTAGTGCTGGTCAAGGCAGTGTAGTGATGTTATGCTCCTGGAGGAACTTTGTTGTGACACGGGCCCTGTGTGCTCTTGCATTGTCATCTTGGAAAATGAATCGACGGCCGTGACGTCGCGCAAATGGCACCACAGGAGCTGCTAACATGTTGTTACGGTAGTCTTGCCCTGTGACACACCCTTGGATGACATGTAATGCTGTGCTGCTTGTCATCGTTATGTCTCCCCATACCATAACCGACCCACCACCAAAACGATCATGCTGCCTAGCGGTTACGTCATGGTATCGTTCGTTCCGCCACCGCCACACCGTTTCGCCTGTCGTGGAAGTCGAGAGTTAACCTCGATTCATCGGAAAACGTGACGTTGCTCCACCGACGATTGTCCCAGCGCTGTCGTGCTCCACGCCAATTACGCCTTGCAGCGATGTGACATTCAGTCAAACGTGGAATTATTCGAGGTCGTCGAGCGTATAAATTCCAGCTGTGTAGGCGATTTCGGATAGTCTGACCACTGAATCGCACATCAGTCGCTCGGTGCAACTACTGTCCAATTTCTGAGGCACTTTGTTGGCGGCAACGTAATGCTTTGGTTCGGATGAAACTATCCTGGTTAGCAGTTGTCGCCCTTGGACAACCTGACCGATGTCTGTCACAAACATTGCCAGTCTGGCGGTAACGTGACCACAACTCAGTGTGCTAATCACCGATGGGCTAACGTTGGGAATTTGAGCCACTGCAGCACGCAAACGTTCGTCACGTGTCAGTCTTTGCCTACCTCAAAAGTTACGTTTCGACCAGAAACAAGTGATGAACGAGTTTGTACCAAGAAGAAAAAGAACGCCCAGTACAAATGAAAATTTCAAAACTTACCCTACAGACATTAACGTGGGGCCGGTGACTCATGATCCACACTAAACTTGGAAACAAACTGATGTGTCCAATTACGCGTATCTAATACCATTTTCCGAACATATCAACATCAGTTTGGATATCCCCTACTTTTTTTTGAACTGCCTCAGACAAGTAAAGTTTAACAGTAACCAAGCAGTGATCCACCTCCCATGATTCCTATGACGCTGGTATTATTATTTATTGGTGTTTGTCCTTTTTGTTTGTTTCATTAATATTTTCAACAGCCAGGGTCATATCACGTCGGACAGTTTTACGGGTGGGTGAATTAAAGTATCCATAGAGTACCACCGAGCAACTGTCAGACTCCCCAACGCACTAACTTTGCACAAGCAGGGTGAGCAGTGCTTGAAGCCAAGTGCACCATAATGATCCTTCCAAGTGTGGTACGCCTCAGTACACGGTGCAACCTGCCCCCGCGTGGGCAGCTGGGATTAAGTGACTTGCCCCAAAACACAACGCAGTTACCGCTGGTCAGGATCGTACCATTCCCCCCCCCCCCCCCCCGACTTGAAATTCAATGCTTATTGTGTTTAAGGTCACTTTTAGCACCTATGGCTATATCATGACCGCAACGGTAGTTAGGTTTAGCCAAACATGTATACCTGTACTGTTTACTTTAGAGGACTTGCACCCCAGCCGTTGGTTACCGGGTCTCATCAGTAAATAAAAGTTTGTTAACAACAGTAAACGTGTACTGTTAAACTTCCCAGTAGTATGTACTGCAGTTTTTGACCCCGTTTGTCCGATCTCGTGTGACATCAAAGTTCGCATTGTGTGGGTTGTCGTGATAGCTCCTGTGAACAGCCATATTGTGACATCACTATCATAGTATACGTGGTGCGCGTATTAAGCGCGTATTGTTAAGGCAATGCGTGCTCCAATTGGCCGCCATCTTGGTTTCTGGGGTGACATTTGATTGCTATAGCCTTGAAGGCCAACAAGAGTGGGATGGTGTTTTCTGAGGCTATGATTGATTCGATTCATGCATGTAGCAGAAGTGCAGAGAGAGCATGTATTCTCGCTGGTTTCGTTGCGCGATTCTTTGCGTGAACAGATTCTCCGATTCTCGTCGCCCTGCATGACAACCCACATGACGTCACATTTAACGTTAAACTATGGCGTCCAATAAAATACGCCAAACGGAGGTACAAAACCACATCATATATACTATTACACCGGGGTCAAATTATCGAAAACGAGCCTACAATTACTAAAATTACCAAATACCTTCTAGAAGCCTATCATCTCAAATGGTCCCCGAATGGTACACGTTGTGCGTTAGGCGCACTAGAGGTACCTTACCAAGTGGAGTATGTAATAAGGTTTATTCGCTTGTTCCAGATTGTTCGTTTGTGCAAGAAAGCTCTAAGCTTGAAACAATTTAAACCTTGTTACTATTTATAGGTTTTTTTTATTGTTCTGGCTACTCACTACCCTGGCACTCCAGTCCCAGCTACTCCCGTCTCGTATCCTCTCCAAACCTCCCCCCCCCCCCCCCCTCAGAATAAGTCTTAGTAGATTGGTTGGATTAGTCGTTTCATCCGAATCCAGACCACTGTTACCCCATACATACATAGCGGTATGTCTAGTAAGAAAGCCTTCATGGCTCCTTCAAATGGGTTAACCCTTTACCTAACACTAAAGGCAGATGACACTTGCAACTAAAATTCTTGAACTAATTTTTCAATTTTTGCGTCAAACGGGGGGCGCGGTGGCTAAATTGATAGAGGTGCAGGCTGCAAGCCGAGAGGTCCTCGGTTCGAATCGAACCTGCGGCAACCGCGTTGTGTCCTTGGGCAAGACACTTCACCCCCATTGCCCACGTGGGGGCACGGTGACGCTGTGTACTAAGGCGTACTGCTCGTCGATGGTGCACCTGTCTTCAACCAATGCTAATCCTGCCTATGTGGAGTTGGTATGTTGGGGAGCTGACAGTTGCACGGCGTTGCTCGGTGGTTCTCTCCGGGTACTCCGGCTTCCTCCACCCGTAAAACTGTCACGGTCATGGTTAGCCACTGTGCAGAAATATGTGACCTTAAACACCAATAAATAAATAATTAAATAAATAAATTTTGCGTCAAACACATAGCTTACGACCCTCATTGGAACGAGCTCGTTCCAATGAGTTGTCATAAGCTATGTTTTTGAGACAAGTGAAAAAAATAACGAAAATTGGATGGTGGTTTTTGTGAATAGCGATGGCCGGTTTTGGCCGTTAGGTTGGGAAAGGGTTAAAGAATAATGAGAGCAATTGCTATAGATATCACGGAATTAAATATTTTCTCATAGGCGACCATTATAACGTTCAGGCCAAACAAATATGATCGCATCACTTTAATTTTGGCATTCAAATATCTTTGTTATGTATAGCCCTTCAGGCAACTTTTTCTGACCCAAAACAGGGGGTTATGCAACAAATAAGAGAGAAAAATTGACAGCAAGGGAAGTACCGGCCACGTGCACATATTTTTCAGGGAATTCCCTATAAAAACACACCAAATGTAAATTGTATTTTTAGGTCCAAATGTCATCAAATCACTCTCTTTTTTGTCTGGAATATTCATCAATAATGCAAGATTTCAATAGAATGCTTCAAACGTTTATTGAAACAATTTATTTTCCCAAGGCTGTTTGTGTTTGGAGATTGCAACATTTCAAGGTGGGTATTTATATTCAAATATTTAGTTCAGTGGTTAACCGAGATGTCCTCGGTTCGAATCCCTCCTGCGGCAACCACGTTGTGTCCTTGGGCCAGACACTTCACCCCTATTGCCCATGTGGGGGGCACGGTGACACTGTGTACTAAGGCGTACTGCACGTCGATGGTGCACTTGTCTTCAACCAATGCCAACCCTGCTTGTGTGGAGTTAGTATGTTGGGGAGCTGACAGTTGCTCACCATTGCTTGGTGGTTCTCTCCGGGTACTCCGGCTTCCTCCACCCGAAAAACAGTCATGGTCATGATTAGACATTGTGCAGAAGTATGTGACCATAAACACCAATAAATAAATAAGTTCAGTGGTGCCTCTAGAGTAACTCTTCACTCAGTCTTAGTATCTGGAGATACTTATCATACAGAGAGATATTTTTACAGGATATTTTATTTTTTAAAGATTAGTTATACAAAAAAGACTGGAATACAGTCATATTGCGCATTTGTACTAGAGCCACATATCAACATTATAAGGGTGTCACAAAAAGGTCGCTCATGTGGGCTACAATGACACCTTATATTTCATCTAAGTTTGGGAGAATCCATTTTGATTCTTGCGAAAATGGTCGCGAGAATCCATACATGCAATGTGTGCCCCAGGTTCCCATGAGGCCACTATGTTTGAATCCCTGTTGTATACTGATAACACATGTCATGTTAATCCTTTACCTAACACAGCTTTTTAATTTTTGAAACATAAACTGAATTTGATAATTTTTTTAAAACAAGAGGGCCCCAAGGGGCCTTAATCGCTCACCTGACAAAGTGGTTCAAAGAAGTATTTTGGGTCACATTCAGTCAGGCATGTTTCATCAACACTACAGAGGAAAGAAGTCAGGAAATTATTCATAACTCTAGTGTCCATGTCAGATGATTATCATAGATCTTCCTGACTGCTTCAAATTCTATCAGCTGTAGACAAGCACTGCCAAACTTCCAAGGGTTATTATGTCACTGCAATTTGAAACGCAAATTTTATGGAAAAACACTACGGAACAGATTTGAACAAACTGGTGGAACCTAACCTCCCCCCCCCCCCCCCCCCCCCCCCCCCCCCCCCCCCCCCCCCGAGCCCAAATATTAAGCCAGGGACTCAAATTGAAAAAAAATATATATATCAAATATAAAAAAATTCTGACTGTTGGATCGGAATAAGAAAGGTTTTTAAAGAAATGTCCTCATACTGCACTAAGTTAAACTTTGGGCTCCAATAGAGAGCCCAAATATTAACCCAGGGACCCAATTTGAACAAACTTGAATCTGACCCACAGAGAGATGTTGTATATCAAACATGAAAGGATTCTAATTCGTGGATCTGAAGAAGATTTTTAAAGAAATTCTCTCATATTTCACTAAGTTAAAATTTGGGCTCCCTACTGAAGCCCAAATAATAACCCAGGAACTCGATTTGAATAAACTTCAATCTGGCCCTCCTAGAGATGTTGTACGCCAAATATTAAAGGATTCTAATTGACAATTCTGGAGAAGAAGATTTTTTCAAAAAAATTTCATCATATTGCACTAAGTTAAAATTTAGGCTCCACTAGGGAGCCCAGATATTAACCCATAGACTTGATTTGAACACACTTGAATCTGACCCCCTGAACCCGTAGAGATGTTGTGTACCAAAAATGAAAGCATTCTGACTGGTGGATCTGAAGAAGATTTTTAAAGAAATTTCCTCATATTGCACTGTTAAAATTTGGGCTTCCATATGGAGCCCAAATATCAACCAGGGACTCGATTTGAACACACTTGAATATGACCCTCCTAGAGATGTTATATTCCAAATATCAGAAGATTCTTATTGATGGTTCTGGAGAAGAATCTTTTTAATTTTGGAAAACAATTTATGGGCGCTATCAGAGTCCTGCCCACTGTGGGCGTGACAACTTTATTTGAACAAACTTGAATTGGCATATGATAAGGAACATGCATATTAAATTTGGTTCAATTCAATCAAGTGGTTTATGAGGCAAAGTCGATAATATAAAATTCACACCGGACCGATAAACAGATGATGGACAGAAAGTGATCACTTCAGGTCCTCCTTTTAAGTCGGATGAGCTAAAAATAACGATATTTACCAATAAAACCACACAAATATGAGCAGGTTCCAATGACAGCCATATTTGTAAAATTTTATTGACAAAGTGTCAGGATATTTCTGATCATGTTTAAGCCCTAGTATTGGTTAATTTGCTACTGCTCTGTTAGGTAAAGGGTTAAACTGGCTCAATTCTTTTTACGCTAATCCTGCATGTTCCTGAAGTGCAGCAAGAATCTGCATGCATTCTCGCTGGTTTTGTTGCGTGATTCTTTGCATGAATGGATTCTCGGATTCCTGTAAAAATATAAGCCCTGAATGACACATCACCTGACATCGCTTTCACTTCAAACTGTGACGTCACATGAGCTAAGGCTATTACACCAGGGTCCCACACTCTAAAATCAATTGGGTTGATTAATAAATAAACTGGGTTGAGTGAATGAACCAAATTGGAGATGGAAAGCAATGAAATGCAATTTTTTTTAGAATCTTTAAATGTTTATTTAGGTTACACTGTCCGTATACCATGACACTGATAGATAATAAAATCAGAGCAGCGGTGGACTCTAATAAAAATTATGAACCTTTCATTAACAAATGATATAAAAAAAACAATCAAAAACTAGTTCAACAAAATGAAAATGGAATAAATAAATATTTACTATCGTGTGCATTTCTGTCCAATTAAAAAATATACGGAGTGCAGAAGTATAGATCTGACCCAGTGTCTCTAATTAATTAATTATTATTAGAATTAATAATTCTCTGATATAAACATAAGATATTACACCATGGATGTGATGTTAGTGTTTTATTTTTCTTTTATGTTTGGAATGAACGACACATTACGATATCTTAACAACAAACACAAATTTGGCTGCAAGGAGATAAAAGTGTTGATGCGATTAACCATTTGAAATCCAGAGGCAGATTTTCTGGCCGGCTCACAAGCTACGTCATAATGTCATTAAGGGGGATGACTGCAAGGTAAATGCATGGTGTAGACCAATCCAATATTTTCAATGTGCAGCCCAAAGGCTGCACGTTGAAAAATTAATTGGTCTACCCCCAAATAATAAATCTGGACTTCTCGTATTGCTACCATGGAACTGACACGGAAGATACCACCAGGGTTCAAAGGGTTAATCAATTGATCTAATGGTTGAACAGTTAATCTTTTACCTCACATGAAAGGCAGGCGACACTTGCAAACAAATTTCTAGAATAACTCTTTTTTCATTTTTTGCGTCCAACACATAGCTTATGACCCCTCATTGGAACAAGTTTGTTTCCAGTGAGAAGTCATAAGCTATGTTTACGAGGACAAAAAATAGGCCGATGAAATCGTCAAATGTGTACCCATACGCGCAACTAGTAGGAAAGCTGTATGACGGGGGGCCACCACGGAAGCCAACATTACGTACACCATACAAGGTATGGGTACATATTCAAATGGATTGGAGGAGTGTCTAATTTTATGGATAAAGGGTTAATATCTCCAGATCAAATTATCAGATTTACATAAAAAACTATACAGCACAGCATATCAGTAACCTGAATAAATATATAAAGTAACATGACAATCGGATTGATATTTTTTGAGTTATCTCATGCCAAATTTTATGGATAAAGGGTTAATATCTCCAGATCAAATTATCAGATTTACATAAAAAACTATACAGCACAGCACATCAGTAACCTGAATAAATATATAAAGTAACATGACAATCGGATTGATATTTTTTGAGTTATCTCATGCCAAAGGGATTGGAGGAATTTTCAATTTGAAGGATAAAGGGTTAATATCTCAGGATCAAATTATCAGATTAACACCAAAAACTATACAGCTCAGCACATCAGTAACCTGAACACAATTATAAAGTAACTTGACAATCCAAGCAATATTTTTCAAGTTATCAAATGCCAAAGGGATTGGAGGAATTTTCAATTTGAAGGATAAAGGGTTAATATCTCAGGATAAAAATAACAGATTTACACCAAAAACTATACAGCTCGGCACATCCGTAACCTGAACACAAATATAAAGTAACTTGACAATCCAAGCAATATTTTTCAAGTTATCGAATGCCAACTGGATTTATTTATTTATTGATGTTAAGGTCACATATTTATGCACAATGGCTAATCATGACCATGACAGTTTTAACGGGTGGAGGAAGCCGGAGTACCCGGAGAGAACCACCGAGCAACGACGAGCAGCTGCCAGCTCCCCAACATCGTAACTCCGCACCGCAGCACAGGCAGGGTTAGATTGGTTGAAGACATGCGTACCATCAACGTGCAGTACGCCTTAGTACACAGCGTCATCGTGCCCCCACGCGGGCAATGGAGATGAAGTGTCTTGCCCAAGGACACAACGCGGTTGCCGCAGGTGGGATTCGAACCGAGGACCTCTCGGCTTGCAGCCTGCATCTCTACCTACTGAGCCACCGCGCTCCCCGCCAACTGGATTGGAGGAATATTCAATTTGAAGGATAATGGGTTTAATATCTCAGGATCAAAATAACAGATTTACACCAAAAACTATACAGCTCAGCACATCAGTAACCTGAACACAAATATAAAGTAACTTGACAATCCAAGTAATATTTTCAAGTTATCGAATGCCAAAGGGATTGGAGGAAGTTTCAATTCGATGGATAAAGGGTTAATATCTCGGGATCAAATCATCAGATTTACACCAAAAACTATAGAACTCGGCACATCAGTAACCTGAACACAAATATAAAGTAACTAGACAATCCAAGCAATATTTTTCTAGTTATCGAATGCCAAAGGGATTGGAGGAATTTTCAATTTGAAGGATAAAGGGGTTAATATCTCCGGATCAAATTATCCGATTTACACCAAAAACTATACAGCTCAGCACATCAGTACCTGAACACAAATATAAAGTAACTTGACAATCCAAGCAATATTTTTCAAGTTAAGTTATCAAATGCCAAAGGGATTGGAGGAATTTTCAATTTGAAGGATAAAGGGTTAATATCTCAGGATTAAATTATCAGATTTACACCAAAAACTATACAGCTTGGAACATCAGTAACCTGAACACAAATATAAAGTAACTTGACAATCCAAGTAATATTTTTCAAGTTATCGAATGCCAAAGGGATTGGCGAAAATTTTCAATTTGAAGGATAAAGGGTTATTTATTTATTTATTTATTGGTGTTTAAGGTCACATGCTTATGCACAATGGCTAATTGTGACCGTGACAGTTTTACGGGTGGAGGAAGCCGGAGTACCCGGAGAGAACCACCGAGCAACGACGAGCAGCTGTCAGCTCTCCAACATCGTAACTCTGAACTCTGCACCGCAGCACAGGCAGGGTTAGATTGGTTGAAGACATGCGCACCATCGACGTGCAGTACGCCTCAGTACACAGCGTCATCGTGCCCCCATGTAGGCAATCGGGCTGAAGTGTCTTGCCCAAGGACACAACGCGGCTGCCGCAGGTGGGATTCGAACCGAGGACCTCTCGGCTTGCAGCCTGCACCTCTACCAACTGGATAAAGGGTTAATATCTCAGGATCAAAATAACAGATTTACACCAAAAACTATACAGCTCGGCACATCAGTAACCTGAACACAAATATAAAGTAACTTGACAATCCAAGCAAAACCTGCCCAACACTATGGTGGGGATCATAACATGGGTAGTATTACAAGAGGACCTTTTCATCTAATTTCAAATTTTTAAAACTTTTCCATGGACTCATGTAGATGCCCCCAATCAGTCAGGAATTACATGCAAGGGTTCCTCTAGTTGTTGACACTTCGGACCATGTGCAAGCTATGAGAATACCAGCATGATGACCTTTCTTATTTTCAAAATAATTTTTAGCCCCAAACTATCCTCCCACACCCCCAATTTGTTTATTCATTGGTGTTTAAGATCACATACTTCTGCACAAAAGCTAATCATGCCCGCAACATGGATGTAAATCAAGTCCAACCAGTCATTTATACCCATGTTGCCCAGGCATTGGTGACTGGATCATATTTTACCAGAAAACATGAGCTTGTTTAACACAGTAATGCTTCACTTCCACCACCTACCCCCCCCCCCCCCCCCCCCCCCAAGACAAACTTTCTGGTGCAAATTCTGTCTTGGATCACTGGACAAAATGAGAACAAAGACATAAAACAGACCTTGGTTGGGTACAATATAGAGAATATACCCATAGTTGCTTGGTGTACCAAATGTTCACCACAAGTGGTGAAGTGGTGTTAACAGTGAGCCTTCTGCGCACCCATTAACACCACTTCACCATGTTTGGTGACCATTTGGTACACCAAGCTACTTTGGGTATATGTTATATATACCATGATCGTCAGATTATTAAGAGTCACTATTATTTTTTCTCAAGTTTACAGAGCACCAGACGTACATACGAGCGAATCTGTCTTTGTTTTCACGAGCATCGGTGGGCAGTACTTCCGCTGCCAGTTTTATCCCCGAAACGAAATGAAAAAAAGAAAATGAGCCTTTTTCGTTTTAATAACATAATAACATAGTATTTCGAGTTATCCGTGCTTTATTAACATGAGGCAATGCATGTTTGTTAATTTTTGGTATCGTATGAGGTAAGCTCATTTAAAACGTAATAAATAATTGCCACTTTCATTTCACTTTTCGCGAGGCGACGTGCGATAAATTTAGACAAGTTTGCATTCAGGTCGACGTCACCAAAGGTTAACAGGTATGTAGTTCTACTGTAGGTCTAAATTTTTACTTTTGAAATACCATTGCTGGCGTTTTCATCACGGTTGGTGTGTAAAGCTAAAAATTATGTCATAGGCTTTTCATATATAGTGGAATAGGTAATCATGGTATAAAAGCACATTATTACAAATTATTTAGGTGTACACACCGAGATATGTAGATGGAAATTAAAGAACATAAATAAATTAATACAAAAAATAAATGTAGGGATGAAAAAATACAGTGAGGGTATCATCAGAAGTATTTGGCTGACCTCAGCCATAAGAAGTATAAAACTACAGATAAATAAACAGTAATAGATTTGTACACACATGCACAGCATGTAAACATTTAGATTAGTTTTAGCAGTAAGAATTTGTTCACCTGCACTTTTGCTACAATTTATTGAATCACCAATTAAACTGCAACAAGACACTTTCATATGAATAAAGTGTTCTTGTTCCCAGCAGAACCTGAAGCATATTCACAGAATATAAAGCCTTTTTACTTTTGGCTATAACATTTTCAAGTCAAGTCCAAATATGGGCATCAATCAGTTTACTGCACATTCATTTGGGGTTTAATATATTCCAGAGTTTTTGTAAGGATCAGGAAAGGGAAAGAAATTACTCTCAGAACCGGTGTCACACGTCATCTTCCCCCCTGGATGTCTTCCCCCGCAGGGGAAGCTATCCTAGGATATCTTCTCCTCCTCCGGAGGGGGGGGGGGGGGGTATCCTAGTATATCTTCCCCCCACCCTTTTTGTAAGGATCAGGAAAGGGAAAGAAATTACTCTCAGAACCGGTGTCACACGTCATCTTCCCCCCTGGATGTCTTCCCCCGCAGGGGAAGCTATCCTAGGATATCTTCTCCTCCTCCGGAGGGGGGGGGGGGTATCCTAGTATATCTCCCCCCCCCCCCACTCTGAAAAATTTTTTTGGATTAATTTAACATTATTTGATGATGAAATGGCGAGAAAAATGGGGTTTTTTGGCAGAATGTTGGTTTTTTTTTCATGTTCAACCTGGATATCTTGCTCTCATCCAGTTGAAAACCTGTGACAAAGAATCATTTCAATATTTTCTCAACTATGACATGAAGTGTAACTGTTTTGGGTAGAGAAATTGGTTTCGGATATAAACACTGGGTTAGGGTTGGTTGGAATGGGAGATGGGGGGGGGGGGGGGGGGGGGAAGATATCCAGGCCTGGATATCTTTTCCTCCACCATGACAAAAAATGTTTTGTCAAACATTTGACATTTACTGATAATGAAAGATATCCAGTCCTGGATATAAACATACCCACAAAAGATTTGAAATTTTTATTCACTCCAGACTATATCAACAATAACAACCTAACAAAGCAATGTAATTTGTTATAGCACCTAAACAATAAAAGTTGTTATAGCACATGAAACATTGTATACAAACTCCAGGAATGATGCAGCTTGAAGCTACTTCCCATAATTTTCCATCTTTGACACTGCCATGGTCAATTTTCAAGGTACATGGGGAACCCTTTGGTTGGAATGGGAGGTGGGGTGGGGTGGGGGGAGATATCCAGGCCTGGATATCTTCCCCCCACAAAATTTTTGTCGAACATTTGACACTAATTGATAATGAAATGGTGAAAGAAATAGATGTGGGACTTTAAAAAATGGTTTCGGATAAACACTGAGTTAGGGTTGGTTGGAATGGGAGGTGGGGGGGGGGGGGGGAAGATATCCAGACCTGGATATCTTCCCCCCCCCCCCCCCCCCCCCCCCCCCCCCCCCCCACCACCATGACAAAAAATTTTTTGTCGAACATTTGACACTAATTGATAATGAAATGGTGAGAGAAATAGATTTGGGACTTTAAAAATGTTTCGGATAAACACTTGAGCTAGGGTTGGTTAGAATGGGAGGTGGGGGGAAGATATCCAAGCCTGGATACCTTCCCCCCACCATGACAAAAATTTTTTTGTCGAACATTTGACACTAATTGATAATGAAATGGTGAGAGAAATAGATTTGGGACTTTAAAAATGGTTTCGGATAAACACTGAGCTATGGTTGGTTGAATGGGAGGTGGGGGAAGATATCCAGGCCTGGATATCTTCCCCCCACCATGACAAAAATTTTTTTGTCGAACATTTGACACCAATTGATAATGAAATGGTGAGAGAAATAAATTTGGGACTTTAAAAATGGTTTCGGATAAACACTGAGTTAGGGTTGGTTGGAATGGGAGGTGGGGGGAAGATATCCAGGCCTGGATATCTTCTCCCCCCCCCCATCACAAAAATATTTTTGTCGAACATTTGACACTAATTGATAATGAAATGGTGAGAGAAATAGATTTGGGACTTTGAAAATGGTTTTGGATAAACACTGAGTTAGGGTTAGTTGGAATGGGAGATGGGGGGGGGGGGGGGGGGGGGGGGAAGTAAAAACATTGGTATCAGGATTGACATAATCCATTATTATCTTTGCAATAGAGATGTACATTGTAAGGAAGGATATGACAGGAAATTTTTCCTGTCAAATCTGTGAAAAAACTGAATTTTATTTTGTCATGTTTGGAGGTGGG